>FIZT01049334.1:0-30847 GCA_900065295.1 Paracoccus marginatus
AAAAAAATTCACCCCTTTTCACTCTCTTAACCTTCAAACACGTTTTCTGGCGTTTCTAGGGAAGTTTACTTTTTACACGTTAACTACCTTTTCATATGATGCATGTTGGTGGGTTACGAGGTGTTCGATCTACGCAGTCGATATGTTCATCTATTGTGATGAAGATGATGATGATGATGATACCTTAGTTACATTATATTATGTACTCATTTCGATGTTGGCGATTCTTCGTTGCATATGAGAGCTTCTCTTCGGCCTTATTGAGAGAGCGAGTTTCCTAAACTTACATAATATCTAATAAGAAGAATATAGCACGCAATATCAGACATTATGCATCATGCTCGACAATTAAGCGTAGGTATATTATTCGTATTCGAATGCAGCGATGATCTTACCAAAAAAAAGCCACCTTTACAGGTTTCGTCGTCGAAGAATTTGCCTACTTCCATTGACTATCTACGCCTATTGTAGAGCTCTTTCTTTTCTACAATTGTTTATACATACTACTTGCGCATTCGTGGGTAGGTAGGTAAGTTGTAGATAATATGCCATGGTAGTAATCTCACCTTCATCTATCTGTATCTTAGGTACTCTGTGATGTGTTGTATTTTACGGTTATCGATTTGTGTGTACGTCTAAAGTGAGCATGATTTGTCGAAGACGTACGCCGTCATATTTATCTCGTCACATCTGCAAAAATGCTGAAGATTTGTTAGAGCTGATGCCGGCCCAGTGACCAGCGACGCGAGCTACTTTTTTTGTCCAAGTCTACCGATGGGACCTGGCTTTAGTAGATTGTTTCAACAACATGAATTCGATATTTTACACGTTTTTAGATGCAAAAACCAAACCGTACAAATTGAGGAGAAAAATATTGTTCACAAAGATGAATGAAAGTAATGGTTATAGAAGGAAAAGAATAGAATACTTGGACAAAATTATGGACTTTTCTGATTAAATGCTTAAAACTTTGCAGAAAAAAAAGAGACCAACAACTAGAATATCTTCCAGCAGGGTTAGGCAAATCTGAAAAAAATTGGATTGGAAGAAAAAACCAGAAACCGATTTTCAACTTCGAAACGTTATCAATTTTATGGGGCAGGATTTCAATTTTTTCGGATTTGAAATCCAAAAAACCCTCAAAATCCGAATTTTGGATTTTGATTTGGAATCCACTTTCATATGAGTTTCATAACAGATTTTGAATTTTGATTTGAAATCCTCATTTTTCAAAATCCAAAAATTTTACGCGAAATACACCCAACACGATTCCGTTTGGTTGATCAGTGCTTCAACTTCACGAGGTTTAGAATCGTTTTCAGCATTTTTTTTTTTAATATCTTCGTTTTATAGAAAAAAATTTGGATTTTGGATTTGAAATCCGGTTTTTGCAAGGATTTTGGATTTGAAATCCTCTTACGTACATGATTTTGGATTTAAGAATAGAAATCCATTTTTGTAGCGGATTTTGAATTTTGATTTCGAATTCTTTTTTTTCCGGATTTCGCTCAGCTCTGACATCATTGAATCGATCACCAAATCGGGTTTCGTTTCACATAAAATTTTTGGATTTTCAAATGAAGGATTTTTAAACATAAGGATTTCAAATTCGAAATCCAAAATCCAAAATTTGTTATGAAAGTGGATTTCAAACCACAATCCAAAATCTGGACTTTTGGATTTCAAATCCGCAAAAATTGAAATCCTGCCCAACACAAATGTCTTCAAGACACATTTAGGGAAGATCGAAAAAAATGTCTTGGATTTTGACCAAATTTGGTAGGGCTGGTTTACTTCAAGTGGGACACAAACCAAAAAATTCACGAGCCCCTTAGGTAAGTGAAACAAGGAAGGGGAGCAGGTCTCCAAAATGCACCTAATTTTGAAAAGACCCACTTTTTTGAGTTTTTTAGCGAGAAATCTTTGTCAGCACCACCTATAGTATCTACTAACCCAGGCATCAGCGAAATTCTGAAGAAAAAAAGTAACTTGCAGGAATTTTTTTGAGCAAAAAGTGACCAAAAAATGAACAAAAAGTAACCAAAAATTCAATTTTTTGGGGGGGCTAATTTTTCGCACTTTTCTGGGGAGGGGGGGGGGATTTAAAATTCAAAACAACTCTGCCTTTTCAATTTCTACACATAACAATTCTCAAAAAGTTTTTGATGAATTTTTAAAAAATATTTTCAAAAAATAACAATAATTTTTGTATTAGGAATTTTTTAAAAAAACTTTCTAAATGTCAAAATTTTGCCATTCCAATTTTCAAGAATTTGAAAAATTACTTCTCATAAATTTTTTGCTTGAAAAATTTTGAAAAATAGCAATTTTTGAGTAGAAATTTGAATTTTTTTGCTCAAAAATGCGAAGAAAAAGTGATTTTTGAGAAGGAAAAAGTAACCGAAGTGACCATTTAGGTAACTAAAAGTGAGTCAAATCGAAAACAATAATGAACGCCCGAAAAAAAAAAGGTGACTCGATATGATGCCTGCAGTGACCCCAAAACTAGGGGGGGGGGGGGAATGTTTTTTCATAACATCACACATTCAAGCCAGGTCCCTCCTGCACTCTCCCCAAAAGAACTGTACTTCAAATTCGCGTCTGAAAAATACGTAGGTAGAAAAATATAGGTACCATTTTTGATTTCAAAAAAAAATTCAAAAATGATCATTTCCAAAATTCAAAAAAAAAAAAAAATTGAAAAATTACAATCAAAAAAATGAATGAAAAATCTGAAATTTTTCAAACAAAATTAAAAGTCAGAACAGAGATAAAATAACCATCTTACACCAATTGAAACAAATTGAGAAAAAATTCAAAGTAAAAACTTTTCAAACTGGAGGAGGAGGGGAAATAGCAAAAAAAAAAGTATCGAAAAAATGGGACCAAAAGCATACAAAAATCATAAAAATCACAATTCGTTAAAATCCTCAAAGAATGAAACATGATTTCGTTCAAAACTTTTTAATTTTATTCACTAACCTACAAATTTCTCAAAAAATCAATAAAAAAAAGTACACTCCACTTTTCACTCCTCCTATCTACCATTAAACTGATGAAAAAATACATACGTGTACTCTTATCGAAGCACGAAACAACACTTCTACAATTACATAATATTCTTTATTCTATAAGATTCTTCTTCAAACTTGTAAAAAAAGAAAAAAGTCATACTGGAAAGGAAAAATAAAAAGCGAAGTTATAAAATAAGTTGATATTTTCTAGTATAATACACAAAGATCATCGTAGAATATTGTTAAGTATTTAAAAAAAAAAATAAGAGGGGAGGGAGAGAGAGACCGAAAATAAATACTTTTCGTGAGAAATTATAAGAATCTCACTTCTATCGCTGTATTCTTATTTTATGAGTCGACAATTTCTAGTTTTGCTCTTTCACCAGTAACATCGGAGAATAAAAAATGAAAAATTAATGAATCTTCTTACATAAACAACAGCAACAGCGATAGATATTCTTCGTCATTTTACCATTTTTTTTTTCCTCGTTTAATATTACCTATCAACGTGTTGCTCGATAATTTGTCGTTTCATTTTCTTTTTTTTTCGCTAAATATTAGATACTATTTACAACACAAACGTACATATGGTGGTGACCAAGAAAAAAAAAAAAAAACAAAAAAAACTCCTACGTAGCGTAGTAGTAGTACAGACAGAGTAGTAGAGATTGGAAGTAGTAGTAGTAATGGCATTATTATTTAATACTAGTAGAATTGCGTAGATAATCAGAACGGTCTCGTGTGTAATCGATGAAGTAGGATGACGTCTCTCGTGCAGTATAATCGTATTTTTTACACACGCAGGTAAAATTGTATGTACGTAGAAGAGCTCTAGATACTTAGTCGAAGAGCACGAGTCGGCGCGTTGTTGCGAACAATTTATCATTGATACATACTGAAATCATTTGAAATACACAAAAAATAACGTCGTTATTATACACATTCGTTGTAGATTTCTTCTCGTACGTGTGTGTTTATCAATTACTCGCTCGTCTGCTGCCTCTCTCTCTCTCTCTCTCGCTGTATACCTCGCAACACACACACGCACTTAATTAGGTAGAGTAGGATGTATTGTGTGCATACGCTGAAGTGTACAATTTGGCAGGCGATGAAAAAAAAAAAAAACTTGTCGTGTGAGAGATATCACGTATGATGTATATCTTTTACATCGTCGAAGAGTTCGCAATAGTTGAATGAGCTATACGGCGAGGGGTTGTCGCTAATTTCAGCTGATATTACGCAACGACCACGAAGTAGTATCGAAGACTAATCGAGTAAATGAACCGGAAGAAGAGACAATTATTCGATGAACTGGCTGAACATGTCTTTCGAAGAGATTGTCTTAATTCAAGGGCTTTACGGTGATATTCGCACATATATATAGGGTGTCCTGCGAGCTGTGCTTCATGCAGCAGTAAACGTCGATTCGCGAAAAAGATGGTGTACAAAGGATATGGTTTCTTTGGTGGAAAAGCTTATCCCATAAATCGTGTTTGGATACTTTTTCCACTTATTAGCCCATTGCTGTGCCCCATTCGGGCCAAATTTCCACTAAACCAGAGTCTAAATTTTCTTACAGACTGGATTGACGGGTGTATATTTACGGGACACCCGGTATACATAACTTACGAACCGTCTGGAAAAATTCACGACCGTATTACGTAATATTGTCGAGGGTTAATGATCGTGGGGTTCGATACGAATGCTACAAATCCTTCTCGAGTGATAATCGTTCAATGAAGAGTTAAATGAACCGAATACAAATCGTCGGGGAAAACAACTTCGACAGGAATAAACAAGGTAACCAATAGTGGGCGAACTTTCGTATCACCTAATGTGACCCATTGCCTGCCTACCGACGTAGAAGAGACCTACAAAGAAACCAAAATAACCCTCTTCCTCGTAGGTGAAAAAATAACGTTACATTGGTCGTTTTGCTAAACGCATTCAACAAGAGAAATGCAAATTGCAAAAAACCAATAAGGTATACTAACCAAATGCAATTAAAACGTTAAAAAATTAATATCGAGGGGGCCTTCTTGCTCCACCCCTGCCACCCCTTCCGCCAAGAAAGCCTCTTCCACCTCCGTAACCGTCATCACCAATCGGACCGGAGTAATATCCTCGATTAGAATATTCATCTCTAAACGGTCTAGAAATAAATACAGATAAAAATGCAAAATTGCGGACAACTGTGTCGCAAATCAGAAAAACCTTCCAACGAGTTTACTTCAGCGAGGCAGAATAATGAAAAGATGAGTATTGAAAAATAGAAAAAAAAAAAGATGAAAGAAAAGAATTGACGCGGTACGTAGGTATAGGTACCGAAAGAGAAAAAAAGGTGAAGAAAAATAAATGTAAATTTGCATATATTACTTTCTCGATCCGGGCGATCTGCTCCTGAATCTATCACCGCTGCGTCCGGAACCATTGAAGTCGTCGCCGCCGCCGCCGCCGCCGAAGCCTCGGCCACCACCGGAAGAAAATCTGGATCCACGGCCGCCTCGTCCACCGCCACCGAATCTATCGGGTCTGCCGCCGCCGCCTCTTTCTCGACTTCTGTAACCGGAATTGTAATCGTCTCGACCGCCGAAGCCTTCGCCGTCTCCCTTAGGTCCGCCGAAACCGCCGCGTCTGAATCCTCCGCCGCCGCCACGACCATCGAAAGGACCGCCACGACTGCCTCTGAAGCCGCCGCCGCCGCGATCGTCACGGCCGCCGCGGAAACCTCGGCCGCCTCCTCGTCCACGACCCCTGCCGCCGCGATTGCCTCCGTGCGAAAGTTGTACTTTGAGTTCGCAGCCGAGGAATGGGATACCGTTCATGTGTTCGACGGCGCTTTCCGCTTCTTCTCGAGTATCATATTCGACGAATCCGAAACCAGCCGGGTTGAAGGCTACCCAAACGTTGCTCGTTTGGCCGAATCGGTTAAATTCTTTTTCTAAATCTTCGCGTTTGATGTCTTCGGTGAGACCGCCGATGTATACTTTTACTTTGTCGTTGCGAGCCATCTGAAAATGAATGCGATCGTTAATACGTCGGTATTATGAATTTAAAACAAGCCAGCCGGCAAAATATCGTCGGTTTGTTTATTCGAAAATAGTCGCGAGAACGCTGATTCACTACGATAACAAGCGAGATTGCGAAAGAGTAAAATGTACGGTATTATACCGCCATCTAGGCTAATACTGATATTGTTTACATTGCAATAATAATCAATCGAGCAAAACAAGTTGGAAGGAATATTTAAGCATTCTATAATTAAGTCACAAAACACGCGAAGGCTACTCAATGCCGAACGCCGAAGATGATTCATGCAAAGATATTTGATACTAGAGGAAATAACGCGCGAAAGGTCGAACATTTAGGAACAGCGAAAATGGTCTCAAACAAACATACCTCACGGAAGCTACTCACTAATTAAATTACATAGAAGCGAACACGAATAATTAATTGAATACTTGGTAATTCCAACGAGTTGATCGAGTTTCAAGAGAAACATAAACCGAGTAACATCACTGGCTTGTCTTAAAATTCAAGCGTTTGAAATAACGCCACAAAACTAATCTATGCGGCTACCGGGTATCAAACTGCGTACGTGCAATATAGTCGTTTTTACTCACCTTAGAATTAAATGCAATTTGAAAATAATAAATTAGTAGAATGAATTAAATAACTATACTACAATTAAATAAAAAATAACAAATTGAATAATATTAACAACAAACACTAATTTTCAAAAACCACACGCTTCGGCTAAACAACATGGGGAATGAAATTTTTCTCAATGACCAAGCTACTTCGGTGTTTTTACAAATTCCACAGTCGAAATTTTGCAAGGGTCTTTTCACTTTTCAGGAATTGAAAATCTACAAGCGCTCTCTATACAACTTTCGCTGAAAATAAGAAATTTTTTAGGTATTTTACGCGGAATTACTATCGATTTTCAGAGACGAGAAAAAATACTGGAATTTGATTGGCTGATCGTGAGTGACGTTTCAATTGACATACGTAACGAAAAACAGACCTTGTAAATTTTGATATGGAAACATGTTACGCAGCCAGCTTCAAATGAAATGTATGGAATGAAATAATTCGCGAATGTCCGACACGTTATATTAAAAAAAGTAAGTAATTTAGCATATTTATAATACAAATACGTAATGTAAATCTCTATCTATAAGTTACCTATAAAAATTATTCTTAAATTTGTAGCGTAAATTCCCATTACTCGACTTTTCCTATCATCACTTGTGCCTCTACCCAGCACGAGGTTTTATTCAATTCCACTCGTACCGACCGTCCCGATAGTATATTACCGCTCGCATTACTAACATTTAAATCTCGGTGCTTTGAGATTTGTACCAAATCCATCTCCTAGTTATCTATCATCCTTGTTTCGTCTCAGAATCTACTTGGTGGAACACTATACTCACCGCATAAATCTGTGTTCTCTATCACTAATCTACTATTGTATTTTTTCTGTTACAGTTAGATTCAGGTAAGCTTCACTATGGCGGACGCTAGAGGTGGTTTCAGAGGAGGTTTTGGCGCACGAGGAGGAGGCGGAGCAGGAGGTGCCCGAGGTGCCTCAAGAGGCAGAGGCCGTGGCCGTGGTCGCGGTAGAGGCCGTGGTAAGGAAACGGAAAAAGAGTGGACGCCAGTGACTAAATTAGGCCGTTTAGTGCGTGACGGAAAAATCAACTCCTTGGAAGAAATTTATTTGTTTTCTCTCCCCATCAAAGTAAGTACACTGTTTACTGTATATTTCCGCTTTCGTAATATTGATAAATTATATATTTTCGTGAAATATTGCAGGAATTTGAAATAATCGACTTTTTCATCGGCTCTCATTTGAAAGACGAAGTTTTGAAAATTATGCCCGTTCAGAAACAGACTCGTGCCGGTCAAAGAACTCGTTTCAAGGCTTTTGTCGGTAAGCATTGATCGAACGTGTGAAACGATCACATTACCACGTGATAATTAACGCGATCTTTCTCTCCTTTCAAAACAGCCATCGGCGATTCCAACGGTCATATCGGTCTTGGCGTGAAATGCTCCAAAGAAGTAGCAACCGCCATTCGTGGAGCTATCATCTTGGCTAAATTGTCGGTAGTACCGGTTCGTCGTGGATATTGGGGTAATAAAATCGGTAAACCACATACCGTACCCTGCAAGGTATGCTTTTTTGATTTAAGACTCGCTCTGCTTGATCTGAACTTATCGAACCTAATTTATTGACTTTCGTTTTTCTAGGTTACCGGCAAATGTGGATCGGTACAAGTCAGACTCATTCCAGCCCCAAGAGGTACCGGAATCGTCAGCGCTCCAGTACCTAAGAAATTATTACAAATGGCCGGAATTGAAGATTGTTACACGTCAGCCAGAGGTTCTACCGGCACGCTTGGAAATTTCGGTATGTTCGCCGAATTGTGATAGTCACTGTTTCGAGGTGCAGTTCTGTACTAATTTTGTGTTATTTTTCAGCGAAAGCAACCTATGCTGCTATTGGAAAAACATACGCATATTTAACGCCGGATTTATGGAAAGAGATGCCGTTAAGTAAGACACCGTTCTCCTTATACGGTGATTATTTGGCTAAAAATCATCGGCCCGTTGTTAGCGCCGGAGACTCGTGAAGTTATTCCGCGACTGTTGATGAAAATTGTAAACCATGAATTATTTCAAAATCTTTTGTATTAGTACCATCAATAAAATGTGAAGCTGAAATTTTTTCGTTCGTTTTTCTTCGACAATGAAGTAAAGAAGAAATGAAACGTAGTGAAAAACGAAAAACGTCATTTATTATCAACAATAGAAAAAAATTTACAACTATACAACCGAATCATCAAGCTTTCAATTTAGTTAGATTCGACATCTGGATTTGCGGCCGAATTCTTCCAGGCCAGTTTCCTCGCAGGTTTATCGGATATTTCTTCAAATCTGTCAGAATCATCCGCTCGTTTCCATATTAATTTTCTAGTAGACTTTTCAGATATCCCGGTTCCGGACTCGTCTGCGTCAAATGGTTTGAATTTCAGTATAGGTTTACTCTTTCGTTCTGTATTCGACGTATCGTCGAGGAATTTTTTATTCTTAGGTCCTCTGAAATGTCGACGTCGTTCGTCCGATGTCTCCAAATCGAATACTTGAGGTTTGGGTCGACGCCATTTCTTCGGTCCTTTCTCTGGTTCAACGCTCGCCGGAGATTTCACAGCTTTGGTTTGAGGTTGGGAATTTTTTTCCAACTCGAGTAACTCTTCTTCTTCTTCGTTTTGCGGTTCGTGTCGTACTTTGAATTGCTTATAAGGATGAGGAAGTTTGCACACGGTATTTTCAATCTTCCACTGTTTGTAATAATCCTTGAAAATTTGGTAACGTTCGAAACTCAGCGGGTTTATTTCGTTTCTAATTTTGTTCTTTTTACGGTTATCCTACGGAATAACAAACTCTATAATTTCAAGTAGAGGAGCTAAAGTGAGGTGCTTTAAAAAGATGGAAAAAGTGGTACTTTTATGTTGAAGTGTTTGGCAGCTGAGCTCATGGTAATTTTTAAATTTTCCATCATTTTTTCGGTAGGTTGAATTTTCATTTTTGCCATTAACTTCAGCAAGAAGTGCATGTAGTCGTAGTTGTAAGTGTAACATGCTTGTTTCAACATTCCTCCGATTATTTCGACGTTCAATCTACCAACATTACGAGACAGTGATGAAAATACGTCGAAAATAAAGTTCGAATTAAACGCATAACGTACCTGTAGCCGAATTGTCTCATATCACCGATTAGCTGTTGAGCTTCGTAAGTTGTACTGCAACATAAAGCTAATACTCCAAAAGTAACGATATCAGGATTCAAATAGTTCGCTTGGATTATTTCTAAAACAGCCTGAAACATTTTTACATATGCCAATCGATCGTTTCGTCCCAGCGTAACAGTACTCTAGTGATAGAATTCGCAAACTAACCCGGCCATTCTGATGGTCTCGTCTGTAGGCTCTTTTTTTAATTAACATGTTGCAAAAATCTATATCCATATTGATTTTAAACTTCTTCATTTCTTCCAATAGGATCTTTAAAATGCAGAAAAATCTATCAACTCGAGGTACATTGATGAAGCGAACAGAGGTTTGGTATTTAGTACGTACTTCTTCAGCAGTCAATGTCGCTGGTATCATATCTAATAACATGGTAAACGTTCTAATGTCTGGTTTCGCATCGTACGACTTCATTTCTTCAAGAAAGTTACGGAAACCTCCTAATAACAAGAGTCTATCAAAAAAAAAAGTTTTTAGCTACGGTTTGTCGATATCAGTGAATAATATGCAATGCTACTTGAAGATTCGTACCTGTCGGTCGACGTATTGACATCTTTTAATTCGATGATGCTTCCTAAGTGTGGAACAGGAGCTAATAAATTCGGTCTATTTTCTTTACGTTCTAGCAACGCTAAACCGTTCGATTGATAGTCCTTTGGAAGATTTTCACCATCAAAGACATCGTCGGATGATTGTGATTGTTGCATTTTGCTATCAGTAGTAACTATTTCATCTCCTTCTGCTATCCTATGCTTATTGGCACGTTCGGCAATTAATTTTACAGATTCGATGGTTTCGTTCACGTTGCCGATACCGCAGTCTCGAACGCATCTTAAGAATTGATTAAAAATGAACGTATCGGGCTGGATGAATCTTCTTCTCATTTTATGCCACAGCTAAGTGAAGAAAAAATTGAACCGGTTGCGTATAAAAATTGCGCAAATCTGATTGAAATATACAGGCTACAAACTTACGATTAACGCGTGTCTGAATCCTGCCTCTTTATCGGAGGCGCAAGCTTGAAGTAGAAACACGAAAGTACTCTGATCGACTTTGATTTTTCTGGTTATCATTTCGTCGACGACCAAAAACGCAGCTTTTACATCGTTCAGTCTCGCGTAAGCTAGGAAAAAAACCACAACGTTAACCAATCGTCAGCTTGGTCTCGAGTTTAAAATTCGCACGTACCTTTTATTAACGCGTTGTAATTTATCGAATTCAACGCTTGTGATTTTTCTTCTAATTCTCTTCGTAAATTATTAACGCGTATTAGACCTTCTTCGGGTATCAAAGCATTGGCGCAAGAGTTAAACAGACCAGTAAACGTAGCAGGAGTCGACTTTATACTTGCTTGTTTCATCTAAAAAAAAATGCAATTTCAAATAGCTTTACTTCAGCCGACTTCTCAGTCAGTTGATAGGCATATTTGATGAATATCTTACTTTGTTGTACAACTTGAATGCTTTCTGCGTATATCCTACGCTGGCACATCCGTTTATCAATAAATTATAAATATAGTAGTCTGGTTTAACTTTATCTCGTTTCAGCATTCGTTCTTCTAACACGTCGATAGCATCAGCGATCTAAAACATATACATAATCGTAGATTATTTCATATTCAAATCGTGTTCTGTATTAAAGGATCTACACTACGAACCTTTTTTTCTTTGATGAATTTCTCGATTAGACGGTGATAATAAGCGATATTGCGGCGCACCTTTCGACCGGTTTCGTCTTCCAGCATGAACTCCACTTTGTCATCTTCTTCTTCGGGCATTTCTGCTAATTTATCGTTAATATCTGTTTTAGGATTCAGTGTACCGAACTGATCGGGATCGTGTTTAGAAAAATCACTGATCGATTCGACTGATGCAATCGTTTGAGTCGTCGGTGTTTCCACATTGTACCAGTGTCGCGATACGTGTAAATTAGACCGTAAACGGTATCTGTTAACGGTGGAGAGAACTGATATTCTTTTGAATGTCGAGTGGAATAATAATTCTATCGTTTTGCGTTGCATTTTTGGAGAGATTACGAACGAAACACCGGCACGAGTTCTGTACACATTTGAAGTAGGTACTTAGATATATTTTCTAGTGAATTAAATGATACGTTTGTAGAGTTTGGAACTAAGGTAAATTCGAAATTTGATTTAAATAAAATTCACTAGGATTCACGATTATATTATAAAAGCGAATGGAATATTGTCTTATTTAGTAAAATTTAAAAAAACACAATGACTGCTAGTGAACGATCTACGGCTACGGATCTAATCTATTACAGCAACTACCTAGGTACCGGGTGTCTAATTGAAATCGTGACAGTAGGGTTGCCAATTCACTAAGAAAAATTCTTTTTACAGTTGTTATCGCTTATCAGTCTCATAAGAAGCAATGTTAATAAATGGGGAATTATGCGGTTCCCGTTTTCCCTTAAAAGTGCTGTCACGATTTCAATTAGACACCCGGTACAGTCATCTTATCAGTTGAAAATTTGTGGAAAGGGAAATAGAAGGGAATTTAGGAGAGAATTTCTCCGCTTAGGTGTTCGGGAATCAAATAAACACCCGCAGTTTCCAGTCGCAGTTTTGTCTTTGTCCTGTTTTGTTTGTGATTGTAGTTGTATTATCATTTTGCTTTGTCATTTAATCATTTTATATTTTCGTTTTCTTCTAGGTTTTTCTAGTGGAGGAAGTGAAATTGATTGACGTTTTACAATATCGATAGTAAAATATCTCGTAATTATGGAAGAAGATCCTAAATTGTTGGAGTTGAGAGGTAAATATAACTAACTTACTCCAAGAAATGTGATTTTTAGGGTATAATGAATGTTTCACTGTTTCAGAAAAATTTCGCGATTTTACGTTTCAGCCTGATGAATTCGCAATCAATCTCTATGGATTCTGTTCTAATTTAAAAAAGCGGCACTTCACAAAAGGAATTAGACCGACGATTAGCATTTTCTTCGAAAACATGTAAATTGTCCTGATATCTTAATATTCAATTTATTTGATATTCTCGCAAATTTTAAAGGAAACTTTCTCTATTCATTTTTAACTTCTCTTAGTTTTCAAGAAGAGATACCGCGCAACAAGGAAGTCGATATCGAAGAAATCCTGTCGTCTTTTAAACAGAAATATGGCGACATTCATTCAGATTGTGATAAGGGTAAGATTTCAAATGCAGATTTCTAGCATTAATGTTTTTAAGTTACCAGATAAGACAGTAGGTGGTTGATCTCGCGGTGTATTTCTATGACTATTTGCACTTCTAATTTTTATTTACAGACGAATTTGATGAACAGGAAGAAAAAGAATTCGCTTCCGATTTAAGCAGCCTTGTCGTTAAACTTTTTCCTTTGATACAAATTGAAAAACAATTACATTTATCGAGAGTAATACTTCTCACGTTAAAAGTTAGGTCCAACGTAACAGAACATCGTTGGGTTTCAAAATTACCGAAGTAAAATGTGTATAACTCTAGATTTCTCAACTATTCAATACCTGTTTGAGTAATTTTTTTCATTAATTTGTCGTATTTGTATGCTCTATTTTACTGACGAATCTATTCAAATAAGTACGTTCAATTTAATCGAGTGATATTCTGTTTTAATTTTTTTCATTAATTTGTCGTATTCGTATGCTTTATTACTAACGAATCTATTCAAATAAGTATGTTCGAATCGATCGAGTGATATTCTGTTAAATGTATACGCATTGGAGAAATAAATAGTTCCAATTACCTTCTTACCTACTTGAAGAAATACGCTTCGGGGGAGGGGGTGAAAATGAGTTCAAGCACGAAGGGTTTTAGGGTTTGATTCTAATTCTAAACAAGATCTTGTGAAAATAATCACCGATAGATATTGAGGAAGCTGAATTTAAAATTTTTTTCAAGTGAAAAAGAAACTCCAACCGAGCGTCAAATCGATCAGAAGAGGATTAATTTCCAGACTTTTCAACTTTGACTTCTGCAAAACCTAGTAGGTATTCAGTGAAAAAAATGATGCTACATTGAAAATTTGGCTGAAATCGGATCAGTAGATTTCCCAAAAATGGTAATTACTTGATCGGTCGGAAGGAGAGGTCAATGTACACTGTTCGAGATCACGTGCGTATATTTTGACGGATCTTTGGAGTGTTTTTGGAAAACAGAAGTTTAAAAAAAACATTCCCATTTGATTTACCTACAAGGTTGAAAACAAATCACTGTAGCAAAAACAAATAGGTAGGTACACTACCTATACATCTTCACTTCAAACTTCAAAGCAAGTTTCTAGTACTACACTAGAATCATAATACCTATCCAAATTACTGTCAGAATAATGGTGCTAATGGCCGTTATTCTGATTCTACAATCGTACATGTAATCATTAGGTGTTACCACAGTGTTCATACGAGTTGCTAACACCGAATCCGAAGCCAGCGATGAAGAACTAGGGTAAAGGAATTAATGCTAAACCATTTACAAGCCTAGAGTTGTAGATATTATATTTCGGAGGTCACAGAGCTCCGGAATCCTTGCCAGGATTTTTCGTTTCAAGGACTTCTTGTGGCAAATTAGATTGGTCATTATATGTAAGGTCGCATTGTTCAAATACAATCAGGATTAGCATCATTAATGGAATGATTGCGGAAAAATTAGAAATATTTTTCCAGAAATTTGAATTGATATTTTACTAATGATAATCGTCATTCGTATGTAGGTATGTAATTACTTCTAATATCACTAAAAACCTCATCAGGATCTGTAGTCTGACTCATTATTTTATCAATTTATTATCTTCGCAGACTTTAACCCCCCCCCCCCCCCCCCGCGTATTGTAAACGTATACACATGACCGCACGTAGGGGCGAGCGTGCAGTACAGTCTCTCGTTTTTGACATAAAAAACTCAATCTTCATTTTACTGAAAACTTGAGTAATCAACCACACACACTTCGAAATTTGAAAATACATACATGTTTCAACGAAAGAACGCAATAACTGGTATTTAGAAACATACGTCGTATACTTGGGTTAAAATGAGACACGAAAATGAAGACAGAAATAAAAAATGTTGTTTAACATCACAGAAAGAAAGCTTAAAAATACTACATATCACAAAACGAACAAATACACGAGCTTAAATATTATGAAAATTTTCGTCCGAGTGCTTGAAATACTTGGTGAGGTTATTTCCACCCGGAGTCAAACTCAGCCTTTTACGTTTCAAACTTTTGGAACGATTGGGTGCGCTGGGCGATTTATCCGATTTTGGAGATACCCTATTACGAACGGACAATTTACTCAGCGATTTCGGACTGATCGACTCTTTCTGCGGTTGACTATTTAGATTGGTAAGCCAGTTGTTTAATGAACTAGGCTTAGGTTCGATTTTCGTACACGTATGAGTCTGGTACACGCCATCGACGAAGGCGTTAGGAAATACGATCTTCGATAGCTCAGCTAGAATAATTACAAAGTAAATATTAAATAACGTCGTAAATACGCCGCTTTTCAAAACAATGGAGCCAGTTGTACTTGGTTCGTCAGCGAATCTTCGCAGTTTAGGAGCCATGGAAAATGTCCATCTGTGTTTTTTATACGTTGGGTCTCGCTGGAGATGTACTCCGAAGCCTTCTGTATTTTTTGTATCGTCTGATTCGGTTTCATTTTTCGGCAATGCGCTCCAAATCCAAGGGCGAGGACAATCTGACGTAGTGGCCAGCTAACCAACAGTAATGGAAAAAATTAAAAATCGGGTAATTTCGAACGAATAGAAATAATTATCGAAATGAAAGTACCTTCAATGGATCCGCGGGACACCACGACACATCAGATAATCCATTATCTATCCCATCTAGCATTACAATAGGCTGCTCGGAAGCGTTCACTCTCCAGAAATAAATCTTATTCAAACTATCCGTACTGGCTAAATATTTTTCATCCGGACTTAGACTGCATTTTACATAAAACGAATTGCATTGATGGCCTGTATACGTAAATTCTGCAAATAAAAAATTCATTTTATCATCAAATAATCGTACATTTTGAAGATATCAAATCAGGATACAGGAATCATTTACCCAAGTTGGAAGAATACGAAGTTGTATTATAGCAATAGATAGTATTGTTGGTACAGCTGGCGAATAACCTGGTACCATTCGTATTTGTAACCATATGCGAATACCCCGGCGACGACTTCTTGTCTGGACACGACAATTCTTGGACAGGTACGAATTTTTTCATATATTGATACGTCTTTCGTAAATCCCATACCTTGATACACCTGCGAAAAAACACGAAAAAATCAATTCAACGCGATAAAGATTCGACTTCGAATAGAAGGAAATATTTATGTATCTTACGGTTCGGTATCAGAGCACGAAATTAATTTATACCCATCTTGGTAGGTCAAACAAGTAATACTAGGAACTGATTTTTGTTTCTGCGCCGAATTCTTTATATTGACACCTAAACACGAACGCTTTTAGAACACATCTTGAAAAAAAAAACCATAACGTCTCGAGCTGAATCAAGTTCATCTTACCGGTTTTGCAATGACTGTTCATAATACAATTATCAGGTAAAATATCTCCGTCGGCGGACACTCTGCTGGAACGAGCATCCCAAATATAAATCATCCCGTCTCGACCACCGGTAGCAAATACATCTGAAAAATATTCCAATCAGCGTCGAAAATTGTACTCGAGTTGCGATGAAATTTTCTCGTAAAATTTACCCGAACTGTTAGGCTGATAGCAGGCAGTCTTCACTGTGAATGTATGCGCTTTGAAAATATTGAGTTCAGTCAATGAGCCATCGTCGTTCACGTTGAGCATTGTAGCATTGTGATTGCCAGAAGTCGTTATGAGCTTCATATCGATATCACTCCATGCCACAGAAAACAAGGCGTCTGAATTTATTTCCTCGACTGAAAGAAAGAGATCGCGATATAACTTGGAGGTGTTAGGAAAAGAGTAAGTGCTTCGGTGATACGTACGAGCATAAGGATAGCAATCATCTTTAAGGAATTCCGTATTCAAGACCATTATACGGCCATCGTCGCAAGTTGCACTCAAAACGTGACCATAGTTGTACTTTCGAGCGAAGGCACAACTCAGCAGGGGACAGTCTGTTTCACCTATTGTAGGCGAGTCTTTGTGAACGCAGCGGAAATTCTTCAGCACATTGTCGTAACAGCTTGTACTGTCTAGAACACAGCGCAAGTTCATCGTGATTACTAACTAATCTGTATAGAAAACGTCGTAAAAGTACAAATAGTTGATCATATTACCGAATCCTTCTGATCGTTTTCTCAACTCTTGCAAAGAGAACATTTTGTCGAATGGCGATCGTTGGCGATGAACGCTGGTAGTTCCAGCTTGGTTCTAGTATGACGAGGTCTATCAATATTTAAAATTGTTGATTTCAACTGAATCACATTGGTTTCAAGTTACTTTCAATCAAAATTAAAAAGAATGTTAACCCACAATTCAGTCATTTCAGATTTACGCGCTAAAACACTGTTCAATTTTTATCATTGGAAAAAATAAAATTCACTAAAATGGGAGTTTGGACATGAGCATTTTTGCCAGTCTACAAACATGGATGCGTATTTTGGGAAGCATTTGATCATTGTGTTTTTCTTTACTTTTTTTTTTTTTTTAAATGTGAACTTGTTTGTTTACAGTTGATAACCGAAGTTCGAAATTGAAAAAATTCGTTCGAAATAGCAATTTCAATCCGATATTCGATTGTTTTAATTTGATAAATTATTTCAGAATATTGATCCACATTTAAACAAATGGAAAGCATTCCCCAACCTTTGCCTCGAACAAGATTCGGCACAAGAACTATCCGAAAAACAGACGACCAAGAACTCGTTCTAATGTAAGTAATTCATAAAATTCTGTTGCACTTTCATTCGCTAAACTTTCTAAAAATCTACTTCCAGACACGATTCGTCCGCGCCAATCTACGACTCGCCTCCTAAACCTCTGATACGCACCAAAACCCGAGCTAGTTCGGTGACTGTAATTCGTGAGTATTCTTCGACTCCATCTTTGTCAGCTTTTCTGTCATCAACCTTCTAACACGCTCGCTTTGACCGCAGAAATTGAACATGAACCGGGTACAAACTCAGTCACAGAAACCCTCAATGAAGATATCTCTTCTACTGAACACGAAGCGAAAACAAAACACGAAGATCAAAACGAACCCAGTGCAAAAAGCAGTACCGATACAGATATCAGATCGGAAACTCTTTCCTCGATTAGCAACAAAGATGCGGACGAAAACTCGGCTGCGTCCGTCAACATCAGCGAAAGCAGTAACAAAATGAATGTAATTGACGACGACGACGATGTGATCGACGAAATACTGAAATATAAGACGGCTGCGTCTCAAGAACGGTAAAAATCACTAGTTTTTTTTGACGCTACGCGTTAAACTTGAACAATAAACCACTTCGATAATCACTTCACAGAACGGTTAGAAAAGATGACGCGTCCAGTTCGCAAAGAGATGGCTCTGGTTCGATGAAAAATTTACAAAGTTCCCACGACTCGGAATCTGGTACGTTAATCGTATCTTAAATCATTTCATCTAGTCTTCCACCGTCGTAATCACGAAAAAATGAACTGTTCACAGTGAATCAACTGTCGGAAGATCTATTAGGCATCTGCATACATCGAAGTGATTGCTTGAAAATGGACCAATTAATACGACACCCTTCGGTCATGGTTCATATCGTCGACAGTGAAAAAGATGGAGTATATTTGCAAAAAAGCAAACCAGATAAAAACGTCACTTACAACCAAGAGCAGTCCAGTTTCATTTTACCAGTGATGACCAGACCATTCAACTTCAAAGAAAATAGGTACGCGAATTTCACTTTGAAATCGAATCGATTTGTACTCATTTCACGAAATCTTGTAGATCTATAATACCGGAATGGGAAGAAACATTGACATTCAACGAAACTACATCTTATGTCATAAAACCGTCGACGATATTCTTTTTCGAAATAGTCGATTTCGTCGATTCTACCCACACAGACGACGAATACGCATCCGTCGGCTGGCACCGTATTGCTTGGGCTTTCCTCAAGCCAGTTGGTGCTAATGACGTGCTGAATGTTGAAAAATTACTCAGGTTGCAATTATACAAACCGATCTCAAAATCCAAAAGTTTACCTAGTGTTAGCGTCCCGTGTGTGAGTATTTGTATACAAAATTCTACGTATAGCGTCGAAGCACCGAGTCGTAGTCCCACACAGCACGTAGATCTTCAACGTGAATAATTTTCATGGCACGTGAACACATCAGAATTCAGAATAACGCACAAATCTGGCTTACTCAATCTGCTATTGATAATTGTAATAATGGAATTTCATTTCATTCGTAGGTTTACAAATGGTATAAGAAGAAATGGAAGCCGTACCCATCGACGTTATTCGTAACGGTTAAAAATATCTCGTACAACAACGTCGACAGCAAACCTCAGCAACGATCGTGTACACCTTTTCAACCAGAAGTAGGATCCGACGCTAGTGTGAAATCTTTGGCAGCGTTTACCGGCGATGACGACGACGAAACCGATGCAAAACTGAATACAACTTCGGCCGTATTTAGACTGGTAAAATATTGATCTATTTCGCTTCCATGTATCGAATAAAGTATCTCATAATTTCACTTCCTTTGCCACAGAATAACTTGGAATGGAGTAGACTCCACGGCCAATCGTGTAAAATCCCAAATTCTAAAATCAGCAATCTTCATCCGGACTTCAGAGGTTGTTTAGCGGTGAAATTCAGCAACTCCGGTATTTTTCTGGCCTGCGGCACGTCCAGCGAGGTGTTCATTTACGCCATCGACGGAGTAATCGAGAAAAAACTCGCAAATCATCAAGGGCTCATTTATACCTTATCGTGGTTCACCGACGACAGTCTCTTGTTGTCTGCTTCTGCCGACTGTACCGCTTGTATTTGGGATATGAAATCGTCTAATTTGAACCCGATACAGGTACATTTATCGATACCATCGAGTAGGCAGTTTCCATTAGCGGTGAGTGAATTTCCTTATTTTACAGATGCTCCCTCATCCTGCGTTCGTGTACTGTAGTACGTTTCTGTATCCGGAGAAGATCATCGCGACTGGATCGTACGACGGTATAGTACGTATCTGGTACCAGACGCATGTCACTTCGAAGGTTTGGCAGCTACATCAAGAGCTGACCGGCCATAAGGGATTTGTGAACGCTTTGTGCTCGTTTAGAAATAAGGAACTTTTCAGCGGCGATAGTTCCGGAGTTATTATACATTGGGCGTTTGACGAATGCGGAAAGTACGACGCGACGGTGAATTATCTTCTACGAATACACGCTTATTCGTAACTTTTCTCAAAATTTTTCATCGTTTTCAGGTGGAACAGCATTAACGAAATTAGATTAATGGAAATCCAAGGCGTCGTTATAAATAAACTGATAGTTTTCCCGGGAGATAAACGATTACTCATCCACACAAGGGACAGTTTGCTACGCACGATAGATATTAAAACCGGAGTGGCCATCCAATGGTACCAGGTTAGCGAGAGAATTATCTAGAGCGCGATGGAGTTCCAACTAAATGCTACTTTCTATTCGCATAGGGAGGTTTGAACGACAGTTTCCAGTGTTATTGCGCCATCAGTCCTTGCGGAAGTTACATATTTTCGGCCAGCGAAGACGGCACCGTCAACGTTTGGCAAAGCAATACCGGCAAGCAGGTCGCCTTTTACTCGGGTAATTTTGTATCGGGATGCGGTGGCGCGGTTGATTATCACCCTCACGATCATATGGCAGTGTTTTCGTTCTATTCGTCAAAAAGCCCGACCTCGTCTTCGGTGTATCTGCTGAAATATTCGCCGTAAGATTTTACTCGTCTTTTCAGCGAACCATTTTCTATCCTGGTATTGAGAACGGTATGATATTGTTACAGAAATGCGTCCAGTGATGTCGATATTGGTTTGTATATTCTGAGTGATTCGACGAGTTATGCTCAAAGAAACGATAATGTTTCCGCTTCTTCGGTCAGCGGCGAAGAAAATATTGAATCTGGTTCGACGATGTTCAAAATGAAAAAAAGTTGGTTCTTTGTTGATTGACTCTGTTTTATTTTGAATGAATGTTATGCATATTTTTGAGAATAACGATTGTTTTTTTTTCATTTTGCAGAACGGTATCAACCATTTCGGTATTGAATACTGACCGCTGAAGCATCGATTCGAGTTATTGCTCAAATAACAATAACATCACTGTCATTAATCATACTTAAGTGCTAAGTTTTTTTTGTACTTCGTTTTTTATTCAAATAAGACCATAAGGATGCGAAGAAAAATTAAACAACAGAACTTTTTCTCGTTTGCGTTGGTTAATTATTATTGCTCTCTAAACAATGGGTAAATACCGAATTCGGTGTTTGTGTTTTTTTCTAGCACCGTTAAAAACTGGTAAATTAATAAATTAGAAAAACTTCCCCGAAGTTGATGGAATAATGGACCATCAAAGTATAAAATGATAAAAATGAAAAAATAATAAATCGTCAAACTACGAACTTGACGACAAAGAAGATCGCATCGCAAACTCGCAAAGAAACACTAACCAATCACAAATCCGAAAAAACAAAACACGCCATGTTAGGCAATATACAAAAAAAAAAATTGCTAACCATAAATTTCAAATGTTTCGCAAAATCAATCAACATTTTCGTCAAAGATAATCATTATTTAATCCGATTATTCGAAACTTCTCCAATCGGTATTTCTACCAAAACAAGAATACAAACTAATTAACCTAACCTCCTTTTGAAAGTTAACGACTTCCAAAGTTATCTAACCAACAAACCCCTTCATTTCGGCAACACTGCTCGTAAAGTTTATTATTGAAAAAAAAAGATTAAAATCATCATCGAAAGATTATCGATAAAACGAAAACTTACCCGAAAATCACGTTCAGAACTTTCGAATTACATAATTGAAGCTTGTATTCGAAATCGCAAACCAATTACTCGATCCTTGGAACAATGGAGAACAAAGAAGCAGCCGCAGCGACCGAAGTACAGCCGGAATACAACCCAGGTAAGACTCTGAAAAAATGCATAATTCCAACATGAATATCGACGTGAAACGAAATTACGGTTTGGCATTTCATTACGATGACATATTTTAACGAATTGTTCGCAGATATAAATCAAGATGAGTTGATTATGCAAAGACATCGTGAAATCGAAAAAGAAGTAGGTAGCTTTGATTCGCCGGTTACTGTGCCATATTGAATCGTTGGTAATTCAAATTTGGTTTTAGATTTGGGAATCGACCAGTTTGGTCGGCGAGAAAGAAAGTTTAAGTTCTTTGGAAGCTGAATATCTGACCGATGAGGTATATCAAGCGAAAGTCAAAGATTTACTTCGTAAATATCAGCACATCAGAAGGACCCGGCCGGATGGTAATTGTTTCTATCGTGCATTCGCTTATGCTTATTTTGAAAGGTTATTAAGTCATCAACGAGAATACGAAAGGTATGAATTACATCATCGGTAACAGTTTGGTTTAAATTTAGATCCAAGTAACGTTACTAAGCAGTTGTTCGTGTGTTTGTTACAGTTTCAAAGAAATAATCGTTAAAAGTAAATTATCGTTATTGTCTTCGGGCTTTTCTACGGTAACGTTGGATGACTTCCACGATACCGTAAGTACATCGTATTTACGTACCTTTTCTCGTATCTCGATCTTGTTCGAGTGAATCACATCGTGTTCTCGTTTCAGTTCATGGAAGTAGTTAACGTATTGAGTAAAGGTGCCAGCGCCCAGGAACAGCTATTCAAACTATTCAACGAGCAAGGTTATTCCGATTACGTCGTAGTATATTTAAGATTGATAACGTCCTACCAACTACAACGGGACGCCGACTTTTATCAAAATTTCATCGAAGGCGATCGCACCATCGCCGAATTCTGTCGTCAGGTAACCTACCCCATACGCCTGCTCATCTTCTCTCAAACAAGTACCTAATTGTCGTCGTGTTTCTCCGCAGGAAGTAGAACCAATGTACAAAGAAAGCGATCACATTCACATAATCGCCTTAAGCTCAGCCCTCGACGTCGGTATCCGCGTCCGCTACATGGATCGAGGTCAGTCCACCGAAGCCATAGCGCACGATTTTCCCGAAGGATCTCACGTACGAGTACATCTGCTCTATCGACCCGGTCACTACGACATATTATATCCGGTAGAGAGCGACTAATTAACATGTTAGTTCGTTCGACGCTTTATCGACCGCATACTACCGCGATCGATACGATATTCGATTATTTACTCTTTTGTGGTCGTCTCATCGTCGATATCACTCCAACTGCAAGCGGTGAACAATGAACATCGCTGTGTAATTTCCAAGCTTGGTTACGTGATGCCAAAAATATCAGACAAGCTTTACGAATGCATCGCTATTCCGGCCATCATGTACGCGAGTGAACGATACGCTAAAATTTTTCTCCAATTTATCTTGTAATATAATTAAACATTAGAAGGGACAGGTTTCCCAAAATGGGGCTCGAGATCGGTAGATTAGCTGCGTGAAAACATTCGAAATTTAATACTGCAGCAGTATAACATACGTTCAACTTGAAATTGCCTCGCGCCAGTGGTTTCTAAAGATGTATTTTTTTTTTTCGGAAGGGAGGGAAAGGGTGTGTTATTTTTTAATCAAACCGCAGGAAAAAATGACGATATTTGCGAATAGTTCGTTTCCAATCACAATTACTCTATTTCTTTTATCGTATTACAATTACCTATTATTTTTTTTATTACGTATATTAATTCATTTGTCATTTACGATGTACCGTGAATAATTAATAAATTTTATTGAGGTAATCATACCAACTCGTGTGCGCTTTTACCAAGTTTTTTCAATCGCCAATATTTTTTCCATTGACCTTATAAAAATGAAAAAATTCAAAAAACATCAAATTTCAAAAATTGATTTTCTCTTTTTTAATTTGAGAAACAATGAATTTTTGGCACAGCAAACTGAACGACGAATATACAGCGAAACCAAAATACACGATTTTCCATATTCAACTTCACCTCCTCCATCGCGTACCATCCGGACACCTAACCCTTTCGCATTTCAACCCCTTCCCCCCTCCCTCTTCATCCAACGCGACCAAAAAACACACTTACGTTTAATTTTTTCCATACCAATGTAACTCTTGAACAGCATCGACATGATGCCAAACGATCTGCAGCTGTGATGAATCACAGTCTCATTGGAGGGAACCCCCCTCCCTCCCATACATCCCTCTCCTATCAATGGAAGCAAGCGCGAGTGTAACCAAAAAAAAAAAAGGGTTAATCAGTATGAAAAAAATGATATAAGGGTGCGTGCCAAAAAAAAGTGTTGTATAATAAAGGGTTGATGTAAATGGCGCATTCTTCTTTGTGATTTCTATTGTGATCGGATAGTTTTGAAAAAAGGGTTGTATTTTGAATAATGGTAAAAAGGGTTTAAACGCGTACGCTTTTTATTTTCTTTTTTTTAAAGCATACGTAAGCGCATGCGTACCGATCGCGGAGCTGGCTAAAAAAAATAATTTACAATTTAGTATGTAAAAGGTTGGCCTAGGTTGCAAAGAGGTGCAATATTATAATGGCGAATATCTTAGAGGTGATTTTTTTCAGCAGTTTAAAAGTTTGTGGTGATTTTTATGGGTTTTTAGATATTTTTTATTAAATTGAAAGAGTCGAGTGACCAGTTTTTTGTGTTTTGAAGAAGGTTTTTGCAAAAGAAAACTGGTCTTTTGGATGGAGAAATCATCGAGATCCAGGTTTGTTGATTTATTTCATCATTTTTTTTTTTTCAATTTTTCAAAGTAAAATTTACTTAGGTACTTGAAGAAGTTTGAGTACAGATTTATATTAATTTTTTTTTTTTTATAACAAAAATATACAGAAATACACTGAATTTTTTAAAAATTATAAACAAAGTTGATTATTTTATTTTCGACGATTTTGTAAAAAAAAAATTGTTTTTTTCCCAATTAAATTAAACGAAATAGCAATCCGAGTACAAAAATCTGAATTTCTTGACAAATAAATGGAGAAAAAAAAACAAATTTTTCTTTTAAAAAATGATTCGAGTCAAATCAAATGTTTGGAATTTTCGAGCATTATTTTAAAAAATATTTTTACAGAAAAATAAACGACGAAAAAAAATTTTCATCAGCAATTGCTACCAAAAATCTTTTTAATTTTCCATATTTTTACAAATTTTCTCCTCCAATACATCTAAAATGAACGAGCATTTTGTCAGCTTTCCTCCCATCGTTGTTTTGAATTTGAATGTGGAGAAGATTTTACTATATTCTAGATAATTTTAAATCAACTAAAGTAGAAAATATTCTGGTGTAGTGATTTTTGGCTTAATTGGAAATTCTTTCCTTCTCCAAAGCTCCAGCAACGTTCATTATTATAGCGTCAAATACCGAATAATTTCAAATATTGGTACCTTCCACTGACTTTAGCCCAAGTATTCCTGGTGATGATATTTTTCCAAAAATTAAATGATCAGAAAACTTGAGAAGTTTAATAAAATTGTTTTCTGTCGAATTCAGTCGAGAATTTCGAAAATCAATTACCTACTAATAAAATAACACTACAGCGAAAATATCAAAATCAATCAGAATACCGATTCGAGAAAAATAAATCGTTCAATCATTTGTAAAAATATAGATTTCGTCACGCATCGGATTATTGTAATTGTAAAACAATTTTGAAGGAAAAATATTTTTTTGAAAATAAGTACACTCGATGGTCATTTTTCAATTTTTTTTAAAAAATAAATTGAATGAGTTAATTTTCTGTTTTTTTTGCAAGCATACTTCGATACTTATGTATATTACATACTTGTATTATCGTTTTGAAATTAAAACCATTTTACTCAAGTATAGATACTGAATTTTGTGATTTTCTTCTTCCGCTTTTTTTGTACCCTTCATTTTACTCAATTTTACGTAATAATGTTGATGAGCACGAAAATTGATTAGGTCCGTCCTCGCAGGTGTGATAGATCAAAAGAGCCTGTAAAAGTATCCCTTGTAACCAAAATTTCAGCAGGTGAAGTACGCGAATTGAATTTTTGTAAATTTTTGAACACCAAATTCACATCAGATGCAGACTGAAATATATATCAAAACTTTACTGAGTTGAACCGGAAGATTAAAAAATTTGATACGTGCTCTATTTTCAACCACCTAAATTGATTGAAAGTGGTTCCACCCAGTTCTCAAGTCTACAGAAAATTTATAGATTTCCAGCTTTTCAAAAATTTTCTAAAAATTGTCGATTTCAAAGCTGACAATTTCTCTTCCAATTCGTTCAGAAAACCGTCGACAATTTTTGTGCATAAAAATCAACTCGGAGAAACCGATCAAACAGTTTCGCAAACAATTGCAGAATAGGACCCAACCAATCAGTACCTAAAACATTCGTTGATGTAAAAATTGGTGAAAAAAATCACTAAAATTTCAGCGAATTTCACCAAGTCAGAGACGAAAATGTGGGGGGGTTCGGCCCCCCCCCCCCCCCCCCCCCCCTGAATACGCCACTGATATCTCGACTTACTCTTCATGCCAGAAACGGTTTCGCATTTCGAAACTGAAAGCAGGTGCATTAAACTCCCCCCTGTAATAGGTTCGAATCGAACAAAAGACCTTTGTGAAGTTTCTGCAGTCTGCGGTCAATTGTCCTTTAGATATCTCGCAGTACTCTTCGCTTTTTTAATCATTCGCGACTGCGCGCGTACCACACGAAAACGAATATTAATCCCAATTATTCGCCTTTTTCCTTGGGTTTTTAACAATGTAGTCTGATTTATAACCCTGCGTACCGGTTCTGGAAACGCGTACATCGAGTAGTTCATTGTTTCACTTGTAATTGCGCCGAGTCCGGCGGACGGAGGGAGAGGAAAATGGAAGACGATGCGAGGTATCGAGTCCGCGGACGCGTTTACCTTTCCGATTAATAAGGTACAAAAAAAAAAATAAAAATAAAAAGATTTCAAACGATACCATTGTACGTAGTTTTAAAAGAGTACATACTTGAGAGTTGGATTTTAATGTGGCGGATTGACGAGCGCACCGCTTGTGTAACTGGGAATAATTCAAACGGTATGTTGGGCTCGGCTAACTTCTACCTAGTGTACCTTTGTTTGTCTGTATAATATAAAATCGATTATGTATAAATGCAAAGAATAGCGAAACCTTTTCATAGTATTTAATTAAGTTTCGAAAAGTGTGGGATTTGTATATACCTCATCTGGTCGCATTGGTCGTCGTCAGTCGTCTGAAATACACGTTTATATACTTAGAATGAGAATAGTATAAGAATTCGAATCAGTCACGCAAAATGATCACCTTTATACATAGCGGCGCGGAAATCCAAAGAGATTGTTACTGTAAGTTTACTGCTAGTTAAACGATCCGATTATAGCTTCTTTAATGGTGGCATTTTTGTCACTTTTTATCTATATTACACTATCACACCTCTTCCCTTTTCGCTATTCGGCCATCTGATTTTGCTGTAGTATTCTCTTTCAACCCCAGTTTTTGTCCCTTCTTTTTTTTCACTCTCGTCTGTGATCTGAGTGTACATGTCGGATGCTGGATTGTGGGCGGATGAGAAGTTGAAGCGGAGGGTAGATAGGCGATATCGTCTAAAGGTCGTTATCTTCACGCCGATGTGCCATTTTTTTTATTACATCGTGGTTAAACGGTTTACTGTCTTGGTGCTGTGCTGCTTGCGTGTGCCCCCATTCTGCCCCTTTTAACAAAGTGAAAATTGGACGAAATGATTCGAGTCATTTCAGGAAAAAAAAAATCTATAAGAAATGGTTTTTTTATATTTTTTGTTTGAAAAGTATAAAAAGAATTCGTATTTTTCGTTGAGGAGGGGGTATACTCGCGTGAAAAATCTGTGTAGAGATCATTCTAATTAAATATATTTTTTTACTCAATTTTTTTCAAAAAAAAAAATCAAAAATTTATAAACCACTGAAAAATAGATCGAAATTAAAAATAAAATATTTTTTGTCCAACAGTTTTTGTTAGTTTGCAACAAAAAACATGAAGTTTTTGATGCTTGCATTTCAGAATTTTTTGTCAGAATTTGCGTTTCGAAACAGGTTGATATCTCGAGAACTATTGAACTGATTCAAAAATCTCAAATGACAAAAATGTTTAGTTTTTCAAGCTCTACAAATTTTGTTCTGTAAAATTTTTTGTAGCTCCATTTCCTTAGGAATTATTGATAACTGGTTGCAAATCAATGAACCGGTTTCAAGAAATATTACATTATTCATTTCCTCTGGCGTGCTCCTAACTGATTTCTTATAGTATTAAGGCCCTATTTTGAAAATTACGTCAAGGTCCATCTGAAAAGGCACCCTCGAGAGAGAGGTCAATAGGTCAAAAAGGTTCGAAACTGAAGTCAATAATCAAATACCTTCCTTGTTACCAACATATTCAAAAATTACCTTCCTAGCTCATTCTTACTGCCTTCAGCCCCGATAATGTGTATTTTCCAGGCATTTTGTCGTTGTAAGCCCCTACAGTTCACCCCTCTCATCACCTTGGGGGTGAATTTTTGGCATTTTTAGATGGTTTGGTGGTTAAGATGTTCTTTTTGGTGGGGTTTTCACCCTGTTTTTTCGCAGTGTTTCGAGCACAAAAAATTTTGAAATTCAAGTAGACCATGACTTGAAGCAAAATTGGATGTTTTTCTCCTAATACTCTGAAGTGATCTACAGCAAAGAAGCTGCTCTAAGAGAAAAATTCTTTACAGGCTACATACTCGTAATATAGGTACGCGTAATACTCGAACGTAATATTTTAATAACCTTCTTTATTTTCAACGTCTCGCAAGGGTCATCTCGAATACAACTGACTGAGTCACGATCCTTCATCACGGACGTTTGTATATCAGATCATGGCTTTTTGAATAGCGCGTTCGGTGTGTTTTTTTTTTATAGCCTCGAAGGCTCGAGACTCTTCTGTCTCTGTCTTTCTGGCGATGTTCATACGAAGAGCGAGCCAACTGTAGCGTTTTAAATTAATGGGCCAGTATTGACGAAGCGAACATCTCGCTTAAATTTTTTAATCACCTCGTGTCCGCGTTCACCTTCTCTCGCCGCTCCTATCTTTTATACTGCTTCTCATCAGTCGATCATTCGAATACTTGTAATTATTTCATCTTCGCCCATACTGTGAAAAAAGCGTATAAAAAATTCCTGGAACAAAAATATACATCCCAACAAAAGTACTTCACTCTGACTGAATGGGGAGTTCATCCTTCCTACCTTTTGGTATAAAAAGCAGTGCCTTTACAACAGCAATCATATCTCTATCTTGTAGACCATTAGCTATTAGACCTTCTTCAATTTCAGCTTCAGTAAGGTCAGCCATGGCATCATGTACCTTATCAGAGGATTTCTCATAAAACATAGCCAAAGTCTTCGCTATTGCTTCATTATTAATGGTTGGATAATGCTTTGCTAGAAATTTTTGCAATTCTGCAATATCTGGATGAGTGCTGAAATTTAATATATATTGCCAGCGCGCATAGTGAAGGGACAGTTCATGAACTTTGAATATTGACTCAGGTACTGCAAACTGAGGATCTTTTTTCTTCACTTCTCTTATCATCGATGATTTATCCAAATTGGTTGACGGTAAATATTTTCGCTCGTAGTCTTCAACTTCTCCTCGCAATATTGGTAAGATGAGAGTTTTTATATTCTTCTTCTTTTCTGCAGCCTATAAAGACATTATACAATTTCTTAGATTATGAGTAAAATTTCTCTTACAATGAAAACAATATAAATCTTAAACATTTTCAGTCATAACTATAATAAACTCCCTTACTATACTCAGAGACTCAGACCTTGATTGGTGGGGAGGGGGATCTTTCTACGCGAGCAAATTCGCAGATATCCTTCTATAATGAACTCAACCTCTCCGGAATGAAACTAGGATGACTTACTAATTCGTTTTTTAGTTTCGTTTCTCTCCCTTTGGCTCTCCCAAACCATTCCCCATGAGCTCTTCGTGCACCATATCGTTGATCTTGTGGTAATGTTTCAATCCACTCATCTATTTCTTTGGCATGGGTGTCCACCTACAAATATAGAAAATTTTCTTCAGCAAACATTGAGTAAAATTGAGCACTGAATTCATTTTAAAGGTATGTTCTTACACTACTTTTGTCTTCATTGTGATATTTTTTGCCATTATCATTCGTATCACCGTTTCTTCCTTTCAGATTGTCTACCTACGAATTATTTAAATACATGTTTAAGCAATGCTCATAACCTATACAAAATAAGAGAATGGTCCTGGAAGTCTTTTAAAGGTAGCAGAAAATATACTGTACTTACATTCTTCTTGCTAACGGTATAGGAATTATCCTTGGTAGATTCACTGTTGACAGTAAAAACGATTGTCGAAAAAAGAAATAAAATTACAAAATTCATAATTATTGTCTTTCTATAGGCACACTAAAGAGAATACATTTTCACAAATTTTCAAAATGGATCGAAATGAACGTAGGCTATCTATTATTGAATTAGGTACAGCGTGATAACAGACAAGATTAGGCTGTGCCATTGCCGGGATATAACCGATCAGATTTCATGATAGAAAATAAAGTATTTAGAGGTTAAATAGGAATTAATTAACGCGAGAGTAGTGAAATTGAGATTCCACTGATATTAATAAGAAACGAGAGAGAAAAATCCATGCTTCATACACACGTGTACGAGTATGTGTAAATTGTTCGAGAGTTAGCAAATGTAGATTCAGTACGTCAAAATTCACGTTCGCACATTAAATTACATCATCATATTATTTGTACCAAACAGTAGCCTTGATAAGCAAAATTCTCTCTCACCTCGAACAAATTTCAAATCTCTACCTATTTTGGTTCCAGAGCTACACTCACTTAAAAATGATAT
>FIZT01049365.1:0-12622 GCA_900065295.1 Paracoccus marginatus
AATAGCTCATTTTGTAGGGAATTTGGAGGAGAATAAAAATAAATAGACCTATTTTCACATTTGGGTGAATATTTGCGACAGAAGAAAAGAAAAACTGATTTTGGGGGGGCTTTGATCCACAATTGTGGGGGACGCACAAGGGTTTCAGCTAGAGACTTTTAGTATGTTGTTTAGGGCGACACTCTTGAACAATATTGAGCAAAAAAACCTTTGCTGGAAATTATCTGCAGGTCCACCTTGTATATCTACTAGACTAATAGTTTCGTTATTAATTTAATTCTTTTATCGAGTAATCAACTTTTTTTCACGTTTTGAAATTGAAAATTTTGTTATCAATAAACATTGGCCATCGGGTGCCTTCGAGGAGTTTCGTGAAACTTTCCGAAGAAACCCGATATCAATTTTCATTTTCTTTTTACATTTTTTTCGATCGCAATTTCAAGAAAATATGAATTTCTGTCAAAAACAAACCTGCTCGGCATCTTTCCGTTTCTCCAGCAACGTTTCTTGTATTTTTTTAATGAAAGACATGGAAACTTTTTCTTCGTAATCGTCGCCCGGAGTGTACAAATTCAATATTTTGATAACCTAAAAAAAATACAATTTTCACGTTGAAAATGAAATTTTCATCAACTTTATTCTACAAAAACGACAGTAAAATTTTACCCACCTGATTAGTCGTCATTTTATTACACATATCACAAATACTATTAACGTCTTTATCCGTTTTACGAGCTTGCAGAAGTTGGGCGGCTTGAATTAGAGGTTGCAACATTTCCAAAATATTGGCCGTCTGAAAGATGAGAATTTTTTTCGTTAAATTCGTCCATTTTTTTTTGTTCGTCCCACCGGCTCGATTTTTACAATACTCACTTCGTTAGTGCCTAAATTCAAATCTCTAGCCCATTGTTCGAGATGCGACAAATTGTACCTAATTTGCATACCTTTTGTCCAATGGCACAATTCCTTACGTAGTAACATATTGTTCATAATAGTGGCACAAATGAAATAAAACAACTGCGGCAAAAAGGACAGAAAAAGAAATAAGTAACCACGTCATTCGTCGACTAGGGGACGATTCGCAGCGGGTACGAAACGAACCTGTTGAAAAACTTGTACGATGACTTGATAATCGATGCCGAATATGATTAACGAATTATAATACTCGGTTAGTTGTTTCTGCAACGTTTCAGGCGCCTGGCTAACGGGCGTCTCGGCCGTCGTCACCGATAAAGACCTGGTCAAATGTTTACCGCTGGACAGGTTAGGAATAGCTTCGAATTCTAATATGGCGACTAAAGCTAAATCTTTGATTTTGTTCTGCATAGCGCGAGTGCTCGTTTGGAAGAAATACACGGCCTGATCGCTCAACACCTGACGATACTCGTACAGATCGAAATTCTGCAAACATTGCGAGTTCTGAATTTGCGTATTTTCTTCTTGGAACGCCGGCTCGCCGCTGTATTGCTTCAACGTGTGCAGCAGCCGAACGGTATTCGAAAGCCACAGGATTGACGTTTCTAAATCGTGCGTTTTTCGTTTCACTGTTTTTTTCACGTTGTTTATGAAACCGCAAAGTAATAGTCGAACCTGCGAACGAAATCCAAACGGTTGGTAACCATGCATCTGTGTGCGATCATTTTCTTAGATTTGATTTACCTACCTTGTCTTCGTCGTTGATGTAATCCGTATGTCGCACACACATGAATAAAATATACGCCGGTAATCCCGGAAGTAAATTCATCGCAACGCTTGGCTTTAGATCTACAAAAAAAAAAACAACAAAAATTACTTCGAAGATAACGAAAACATCGAATGAAATTCAGTCGAGTTACCGTTAATCAATGTTTTTAAAATAATCGATATATCGTCGGCGTTGAATTCGAACATTCCCAAATAATTTTTCTCTTTCTTCCGCACAGATGGTAATTCGCTGTTTACGATGTTCGCGATGACGGAAGTGTTTACAGTGTTATTATTTTCAACTATGGTATTATTAGCATCTGTAAATAAAATAATAATATTAAAAATTTGTTGATTTTAGTCTTCCATGATGATCATTTTATTTTTACTTTTTTCGTTGCATTCTTCCAAATAACCTTGCAACTGTTTCTTAATTTTTCTATACTCCCTTTGCAGGATATCGTACTTGTCGCGGAATTCCTATAAATATTTGTCGAAATTATAGATTATCCGAATTGATGAGAATTATACAAGGTGGATGAATTTTTTTTACCAAGTTTTCAGCCACGACTCGATTCACTTCCGATACCAGGTAAGCTTCGGCCTGAGATTGAGGACTTTTTGATATGTTTACAGCCAATAGTTGCTGCTGTCTTTCGTTGTCTTCCTTCAAACGAGCTATTTCTTCTTTGAAATCTTCTTTTTCTTTCTCCCAAGATGATTTTTCTCGTTGCAGCTCTTCCTCGAGTTGTCTAGAAGGGATAGTAATAGTGAGAAAATGAGATCACCAGAAAGACTACAGCAGAGCAAGTACACAACTAGTTTTTTCCTTTAAATTTCGGTTCCTCCCACGAAAATACTCCAAAATTTACCCTCATCATGGGTAAAAAAAATTCTCAACTCACCGGTTGATTTTTTTCTGAGCTTCGAAAGCCATTACGAGTTCGCCATCTTCGTTAATACTATCGAAATCGGCATCTGGCGAGTAATTGCTCTTTGCCAAGCTTTTCAGACCTTCGGTATTGTTCACCAAAACATTTCTCAATTGACTGCATTCCTCTCGTCTGCGATACAGTTCAGCTTCCATTTCTTGAAATTGATCTACGAGACGAGAAAATTTCCGACATGATTGCCAGGTCGATGCGGGAGAAAACGGGTGATTTTATATTCGACGAGTTTACCTATTAATTCGTTTGATGCGGTGTCTGTATTCGATTCTGCTACTGCTTTTCTCAACTTCTCTAAATTACTTCTCAACTTATTGTTTTCAATTTCTAATTCTTGTATCTGAAATTTGGAATCGTCAGCTTTCAATTGTTCGCGAATTTTCGTAAATTTACGAAGTAGATTATCGCGTACCTTGAAGGAATCTCGAGCTCGATCATTGTAAGGGCTTCCGGAGATGATACGTTCGGTATTATCGATCTTTTTCGTCAACTTATCTCTTTCGAATTCCAACGATTTCAATTTCTGGTGCAGTTTTAATAAAAGCGAAACGTCTTCTTTCTGTGAAAAAAAAAATCACCGAAACGATTAATTTAAACGCAACACTTTCGCTGGTTCAGGATACTAGATCGTACGTACCTCAGCGACGACACTGGCGGTGCCATCTGGCGACCCTCTGGAGTTATCCTGAATGGAAATAGTACTAGCATCGGAAAGAGACCTATAATGACCGTGTCCCTGATTCATTAATTCCTTTTCCAGCGCTTCTACTTTTGCCTCGAGGATATTTCGTTCGGTCAGCAGTTTCTGGTACGCGTCTCGATCTTGATCTTGTTCTCGAATTAATACTAATTTTTCTTGTTCGATTCTCGAGCGAATAATTTCTAAACACAGACACAAAACTGCGCGTTAGTAACGACTCGACACTGTAATCCGGCTGAGTGTAACTAAACCCCTCGGTAATAATTTTTCATTCGTCGTAATACGAAGAAAAAAATTTCGACGATGGTTTAGGTTTTGATAAATTGAAAACGGCACGCTACGAGGTGAATTTTACCTTCGACGTTGACTTTGTTCTCGGAAGCGGACTCCTTAACCGATTCGATGTCTTTCATTAACGATTCCCTTTCGCGTTCCAATTGTTCGCAACGTTTCTCGTACTCTTCGATTTCTTTTTCTTTCAATTTTTTTAGCTCTTCGTTGGCGAATCTTTCTTGTTGCAGGAGATTGACGACGTTTTGCAATTCGACGTCTCGTTCGGTCAGCTGGGCGCGAGCTGTTTTTAGTTCAGCATCGACGACCTTCAATGCTTCTAGTTTTTGTTTCACGTCGTTCAATTCGGCGTTCACGTTCTTGAGCGAGACGATTTCTTTTTGCTGTAATTTTTTTTTTAAATTAATTTTTCGTCCTTTAATCGGATCGTGAACGAGGACTTTTGAATGAAAAATGAGCTCACCAATTCGCCAATTTTCTGCTGCAGAGCGATAATCTTATTTTCTAAGCCTTTGTTCAATTTCTTCACGTGTTCTACGGAGCGAGCTTCGCGTTTCAATCCTTTCAATTGTTTCCTGGCCAAGAAACGTCGAACGGCGCATTGACATTTTACGATCGACTCCAGAGAATGAAGATATCTCTTACGTTGTATCCAAGCTCGAACGGTTGCTTGAATTTTACGAGCCTATTGACGAAAGAATAACCGATTAGATGTAGAATTCTCCTTGAATTAAAAATGTTTCGCTCGAAAATACGCACGGCTCTGTCCTTCTTTAGATTTTGATATTTTTGACGAGCCAGCAGTCCTCTTCCGTATGTTTGGATTTTCACCACCGAACGTCTAATTTGCTGGTACTTCTTGTATTGAATCCACTTTCGCACATTTCTCTGGATCACGATGGTCGCGCGAGTACGTCTCAAATGACGAACTCGTCTGCAAAAAAAATCAAAAAAAAAATATTAAATTAAAGTGAAATAAACCAATAGAAAAATAATTCGTAAAATAAAAATTACGTTGCCATTTGCGAAGAAAAAAATTACGAAAATTTTACGTAAAAACAAAATTCACACAAACCACGCAACGCAACGTGAACGAGATTTACTAGTTTCCGGCGAACGCGACACTAATGTCAACTATTGTGTTGAACTCATTATTACCCTCTGTTTTTCCCGTCGATCACTAGCAACGCCTATTTTTTTTTTATATCAATAGATAGATTTATTCACGAATTAATACGCCATCGACGCGTTTAATTTTACGTTTACGAGTAACACAAATATGAAAAAGACGCACGTTCGTACACCTCATTAGTATATTTTTTTTTACTCGAACAGAAGAAAAACAAGTCGTCGGTGTAATGAATAGACGAATTCGTGCGACTACATAAAAATTTTCTAGTCGGTTAATTTTTTTACCTTCTCGCGAGGAATCCTCGAGTAACCCTCTGCAACTTCTTCGTCGAGTTCAGCACCATCAAATAACGTTTGCGAGCCAAGTACCCACGAACTGTTTTCTGTATCAGGACCAAGCAAGCTTTCATTTTATCCGAACGTAATCGCTCTAAAAAGGCTACCTGGCCGGCTCGAAAGAACACCTTCGTTTTGCCATATTTGTATTTATCTTCGTCCTGAAATATATTACCAAACGTTATTTTTGGACAGGAAAAAAAACTACTGTGATATTCTGCGGTTGTCGTGAAATTATATTTATTACCTTTATAAAAGTATTCATGATAAATTCGCAACTTTCTCGGATATCTTTTTTCCTTTGATTTGATTTTAAAAGCACTTTGTATCTGCTGTGAAAATCTGGATACGGAATTCTAAAAAGTTCAAAAACTGACTGAATTACACAAATCGATACTTCGAAAAATGATTCTAAGAAATGCCTTTTTCACATTTTTGAAAAAATAAAATTACTTCAATTCACAAAAAATTTGAATTTCAAAATTTTAAAGAATCAAATTGGAAAATTCTTTAAAAAATCAAAGAAAAATTTCAGAAAATTTTTAATTCTCAAAAAAAGTTTTAGAAAATTTTTAAAAACTCAAAAAAAAAATAGAAAATTTTAAATACTCAAAAAAAATCAGAAAATTTTTAAAAAATCAAAAAAAATTGGAAAATTTCAAATTCTCGAAAAAAAATTCAGAAAACTTTCAAAAAATCAAAAAAAAACTTCAAACTCAAAATTAATAACAAAATCCCAAACAAAATTTCAAGGACACATGGAATGAAACTCAACAAACCGTACCTCGAGGGAAATCCAGCGGCGCTAATACGAATAGTTTCGAGTACACCGCACGCTCTGAGCTGCTGAACCGCTCTCTGAGCATTGTAGACAAAAGCCTCTTTGGAATCGTTCGGCTTAATGCATCTTATGTAATGAGGAGTGGTCGCGTTCAACGTCGCCATCAAGGCATTCAACGAGTCTCGAAATTGCGACCCAACCTACGCAAAAACTCACCAATTTTAGACTGGAAATGATCTCGATACGATAAAAATACACCACTAGTGATACTGACGGTCTTCTTATGCTGCTTGTTAGCCGGACTAGTGGCGGACATTTGTTTGGACGATGCGACTGAAATTCTCATTTTGTTCGAATGGCCTATGGTGGCAGCGTGCGACGCAACGTTCAATTTATTATTACCGCTGCTCTCGAATAACTTCCTCAGCAGTTTATTTCCACTCTCTTTCAACACGACGACCTGTAAAATACGAATAAATTATCACAAAGGCGAATAAAATTGCCAGGGAATATGTGGCACGTGAATCGAGCATAATCGTCATAGAGGATTATTCGGATCTCGGTGTATGTGCCAGTCGAATCCGCTTTTCTGTTTCACCCCGTACGAGTGTTACCTGAGACGAGCCAAACTATACCCTCCGGAGCCAGTTTATCGAAAACCATTCGCGCTTTTCCCATACAACCGACCTAAACCACGCCCATTGCCGCCTCGTAAGAAGATCAAAATACCCGCAGAACCGAAGATTCCAGTCCACCAAACCAACTCTACCAAATTGAAGAAAAAAGCGACCGAAGCTTTGCTCAACTCTGCGCCGCCGACGATCGACTGGGCCGATGTGACCGAGAAATCATTTCAGCTGGCTACGGAGCCTCCGAAATGGAAACCCAAACTGACCAAGACGTACCAGTTTCGGTACAAAATCAAACGCGATATACCCGTCGTCTCGTGTAGATTTACCCATCACGTGATGATGTACAAAAAACCCCCGTTTCATATACCCAATCCGAGACCTAAATGTAGACCGGAGTATAGAAAGGCTCAATGTACGCTGTACAAAACAGACGATCCATCGGCACCGACCGCGGCCAAGCAGTCACCGGCAGCACCGTCTTTATCGTCGTCTAAGAAAGTCGATAAGTAAATTACGTACTTGTTCTTCGATAACTGTGTCTTTATTTTTATCCAAGAATCCGTACGTTTGGTATTCGACGCTGTCCGCGAAATGTTTTATAATAAAGGAACTGGTACCTGCATAAATAGAATAGATATTTCTTAAACGATGAAAAAATGTACGCTGTGAATATTTATGGAGTGAAATTTTACCAACCGAAACGAGGTTTGGCGAAGTGATTCCATTTGGTGCACTTGCTGTACAATTTCTCCGCCCATGAATCGTCTGCGCCTTTGGGCATCTATGGAAGAAAGAAAAATTATCATTTTTCAATTGCCGAAATCGCGAACGAAGATGAAAATGGCTGATTTCTTACCCTGCATTCTTCATCGAGCAAATCCAAAATGCCAAGTCTTGTTTCAATCAGATCGATACACGGTTGATTGTCGTAAAAATCGATGAATTTCCATTCGATGTCTTCCTTAAAATACTCTTCTTGGTCTAGCTTAAATACGTGCTGAAAATACCATCATAAAAACATAAAACGAATTGGCCAACCAGTTAGGCCTTCTATCCAGAACCGAACGTACCAAATTAAACTGCTGTTGTAGCTTTTCGTTGGCGTAATTTATACAAAACTGTTCGAAGCTGTTAATTTCGAACGTTTCGAAACCGTAAATATCGAGAACTCCGATAAATCTGTGCTTTTCAGCTGTCGTTTCCAAAGCTCTGTTTATCATTTTAACAATCCAGCAGAATAACTCCGCGTACATGTACTTAGCAAGGGCATCTCTGGCTCCTCTGGCCTAGAAAAAACGCATTCGAATTAAATTTACGATAAAAGTCGTAGGTACTCGCGAGTAATAAAATAAAATATTAGAACCTCGCTCGCGTTCATTGGTTTATCGAAGGTTTCCTTCATGCTAATAATTCGTCTATGACAAAGCCATTTTCGTAAGTCCGCTTTCTTCAGTTTCATTAGCTCGGCCATTTTATTCAAATGAACGTCGTCGTCCTGAAAACAACGCCGAATATAGAACACGATTCGTAGAGCACACTTCTACGAAACACGACAAATGCAACGCACTTTAATATAGCTAGCTTCGGAATCGCCATGACCGCCGCGAGAATTCTCCATAATTTGTATATTACCGAGAAACAAGATGCTGGATAAAATGTAAAAAATGTCTAGCTGATCGGATTCGTCAAATCCCAACGTGTCGAGAGCGTGCTTCGTCTCGTGAAAGCATTTTTCGTCGTTCACTCCGGCGATGACATGTTCCGAGCACAAATACTCGTAATCTTTGGCTTCGTCTGTAAACAAAATTCCGAATTACGATCAGTCGGCCGAAAAAATTCGAAAAATTTCGATTTCTTCGTCGTTACCTAGTTTCAACTCGGGGTACTGATTGCGAGCGGCGCACAGCTGATAGAAAACGTGATAGTTGCGTTCTTCGGGTGCTTGAAAAACGACGCGAGATTTTTCCAGCAAGTACGTTCTCATACTGGCACCGACGATTTGATAATACTTATTGAACTGCAGTTCGATGAATTTACCAAATCGCGACGAATTGTCATTGCGAGTCGTCTTCGCGTTTCCAATCGCCTGCAAATAAATAAACATAAACACGTGACGTTGTTTCGTCACTTTCGCCGAAACGTATAAAATGTTATCTAATGCGATCGATTTCGATCTACTCAATATGTACGAATACAAAGAGCGAAAAATTACAACGCGAGGAACGTGATTTCAATCCCTTATCTCAAGGTTAAAACAGCTCTAGTTTAGCGCAAATATTACGAAATTAGCCGGAATATCGAAATTCCATATCTACGTTATCGAATAAACGCGTCGAAGCTCCCATTTTGCACCATAATAAGTAACTATAATTTCGATCGCAGTAAATATACCGCAAGAGATTCTATAAAATATCAAACTAATTAACTCGTACTGTTTTAGGTTATCGTTTTATCGCCTTTGTTAATTACCTAAATTAACTTCGTAGACAAATTAACTCTCGCGAATTAATTGTTTTCCCCAAAAATAAACATTTCTCGCCTTCTAATAAACTCAACAAGGCGTTGAACAAATCGTAACAATTACACAACTAGATAAGCACCATGAAAACGAAACGTAATAGAATAATTACCTCCATAATGGGACTAGAAGCTAGAACCTTCTTTTCGATTTGTGTCTCTTTCGACGAACCGCTGACGGTAGCGAAGTACCTCATCACGTACTTAGCCGAAACCGTCTTTCCAGCTCCCGATTCTCCGGAAACGATAATACTCTGATCTTTTTTCTCGCTAAAATCGTAATTCAAAATCAATTTCGACGGTTCGAACTTCGAAGCGAAATATAAAAACAAACCATTTCGATCTTACCTTTCCATTCGGTTGTAAGCTTCTTCGGCTATGGCGAATATATGGGGATCTAAGTCTCCCATCGCTCTTCCACGATACGCCCATATTGTATCGTTACCGTAAATAGGCAGTTCTTGATAAGGATTAATAGCTACTAGGACTATTCCTGTTTTAACGGAATTCGATCATTAATGCCTTACTTTAATCCTGGATACACGATTACGAACATTACGTAATAAGAATCAAACTGGAATTAGGCTGATATCGAAGTAAGAAATTCACGAATCACGAATTAAGAGCCCATACGAGTTTCAGAAACTATGTTCGAGAATCAAACTACGACCAAAACACTTTGAAAACGAAAAAATTCACTCGAAAAATGTGAAATTTGATATTACAGAGCTGGTAAACCAATAGCCAATCAATACAGCAAGTCTGCACTAGCTTGTTATCAGTGAACTGGTAGAAAGAAATCTTGAAAATGCCTAAAATGTTCTGTAATATTCTAATGTGGTTTGCAGCAACATTTTTTTCAAAGAAGTATTTCAAGATACTTTCAAACTTCTCTTCCATCTTTGAAAAAACGAATTTTCAAGAAGATTAGGGCGAACAACGACGAAGACGTTTGTCCAAAATTCCTTCGAACATTCGGTTTTTCTGAGTGAAGATGAAAGAAAAATGTGGAAAATACATTTGAATACCTCAAAATATGAAATGCTGTTCCAAACTTTCGTAATTATTGAGAAAGGAAAGTATTAATTTGTTAATGGAAGATACTAGAAGATTCCAACTTTTTCACTGATAACAAGAGGAGGCTGCTGCATACTCTGAAAGCTTGAAATTCTGTATCCGATACGAAACAGAATAGATTATATTGAAATTTTTTATGATCATGAAAGCTTGTAAAACTTACAAAACAAACTTAACAAGTACATTGGTACCAGCACCATCCCTACTCTATAGAATACAAGAAAACAAAAACGAATCGAGTTTTCAGGGCTTCCCAAAATATACATATGAATTATCTCGATTCCATTTTACACCTTTTGAATTGACAGAATCTTTCTTACTTCGATTTTCAAACTAAAAGTAATAAACTTACCGCAATAAGTGTAAATGGAATTTTTGTGGCAAAATCTGACTAGAAGGTTATAAAGGACAGCTGGCTCATGTAAATAGGACAAAGAAGTGAGATCATTTTCGCCAATCAATATATCCGGATTCCTTAGAGGAGGCAGTTGGTCTGATTTTTCTATTTTTATATCACGTTTCTGAAGCAAAAAACCACCGATAGTAGAAAAATTTGGAAAATTTTCGAACGATATACATGTAATTTGAAATAACTTCTTTTTTTTAAGCTGTAAAAACTGGTCAAACGGGAAACAATATTTTCAAGGTTCTCGTATAAAAAGCTACACGTTTTAGGTAAAGAAGACTTACAACGAAAAAAAGCGTAAATTATGTCAAAAAAATTGCTGCAGCTATTTAATATGCTCGTATTACAGTACGACGACAAGGGTTTGTAATTTGATTTTGCATTTTATTTCAATGCCATCGCATCCAATATCTACTCCAGAGAGTTGTCTCTTCGTACGTAAGTATTCCACGATCGTAATCTTATCAATTTTTTTTCAAATAAATTACGTCGAAGACGAATCATCCTAGATCCAACGATGTGGATTGGATTCCATATTTATTTATATTCAATTTGCGAGCTAATATTATGTACGTACTATCGCAATATTACACAAATTGTCTCAATCGACGAACCAGTCCGATGAACGAATCGAATTGGTGTTTGGTACTTTGAAGAAATCGCGCAAATATGCAGAATATGCTCACGAACCGCGGCACGTTCGTAGGTTTACGTTCACGATAATCTCGAAACGAAAACCTGATCTGTGTTTTTAGGTATTCGGTGGCGTTAAGTGATGTAATCCAACTTCCATCGCAGTTAATTTTATTTACAATCTTGTACTAGTACAGTACACCTGCGAATGGGACGCGGCGTAATTGGTTCGTATTGCATTTCCATGTAATTTAGAATATATTTTGCTGAATGAACTTGAACTTTTTATCGACCTTCTAGACGGTAGGTAAAACAAAATCAAAGAAACATACGACGAGTACACCACAATGTCTCGAGCTGCGCATCTGGCAATCTACCCAAACCTACATACATCTTATCGTAAGACGTAGGTGTATTTTGGTATAAAAATGCGATAACTTTTCGGCACCCTAAAATGTTTCATTTTAGAACCAGCCACTTGCTCGAACGTTAGAATTTTACATAAATTTGCAAACGATTGTTAAACCGGTATCGCGACTCGTTCTCCCCTTGACGACTCAGTTCGAGGTGAAAAACTATCGACTGATCAATGAAAGTAACCGACAGAGGTGGAGTATAAATTTATATAGATGGACGCGAAGGGAGGCTCAGAAACGCTTTCAGTTTCACGCAGGCACGTAGATATATCGTTTTAGGTAATCAAATTCGTAATAATTATTCCTAAATTAGGTACTTACGTCGCCACTTTCGGTCAAAATGCTCAGACTTTTACCATCGTAAGAGTTGACAATTTCTGCGCTCTCCCATACTTCGACGGGATGTTGTATCCATACTCGAGAACCCTGTAAATAGAAAACATTAACGGTATTTTAATTACGAGAATAATTATTCGTTACTTATTATGCATGCACCTGGCTCGGGTCATTGTTACAATATCCTTCAAAAAATACCAAACATTCAAACATCGGGGAGAGGCGATCACGCTACGCTTAAAATTGAGAAAAAGTTTCTAGTAGTTTGTATATGTAAGTTATTCACAAAAGAAATCACACAAGTTCTTTTTTTTTATTCTTTAGATTTTCCTGCAGAAATAGGCTCGACTTCGAAATTGGGAAATTTTTGAAGATTCAGATAATTTACCTACAAAGTACAATCATTCTTCTGTAGCCAAAGGCCACCCCTCACTCAAAAGTGTTGTTTTTGTTTACTTTATTCAGAACTTTTGATTGGTGGAAATCGGAAGTTTCCTTCTCGCTAGGTGCGCTAGTGTCGCTGCTGAAAACGGGACAGTGTACCAGTACCAGTGAATAGTGATTAGTGATTACTATTGATTAAATCACCAAAAACCGTATAGAATCACTCAATTTAATCGCTCTTGGGCTGATTAGAAAGAGAATTTTAACCACTTTTTAACGGTATACAACACTTCATAGTCAACTTGGAAACATATTGTGATTTGAGTAAAATACTCACGTGAGGTGAAAATGA
>FIZT01049373.1:0-12037 GCA_900065295.1 Paracoccus marginatus
ACAGCGTTTTTTTCAAAAGGAGGTGCACTTTGGGGACCTCCTGCTCCCCTCCCCTGGCACCTAGGGGGCTCAAATTTTTTTTGGGATGTCCCCCACTCAAAGTAAACTACCTCACCGAATTTGGTCAAAATCCAGGGTATGTTTTTTATTTCACTCCACCCTATAATGTACACATACACAACTTACATTTGATATTTTTTGAAATGGGATTAATCACGAGCACTGGCATCGTTTCACATTTCTAATCCGAGTTGTCATATAACAATTTCTGTACGTTAAGCTCGCCTGTGACGTGAATTTAAATAACTTGAGGGTATTCGTATATACGCATACGCAACATGTTCGCTTATGTATATCAAATTTATACCTTTAGTTTGGTGATGCGAATTGTGTGAGTTGTGTAATAACTGCGGGCCAAAAACCCTTCATTTTTTTGTGCGAGTGTGTCGAACCTGCAGCCTCAACGACGACGCGACGCGACGGATGGAAGTAATGGCGTCGTGTAACCTCACACGCGCGTGTGTCGTGATTTTCCACTTTTCACGTCGCATTAACATCGACCCTTTATGATTTTTAATTACCGTATACGTTTGAAATTTCAATTTTTTTACTCGTTTTTAGGGTTCAAGTTTTTGAAACAGCGAATTCAAAAAATGTGCAAAGAGAAAGGGCACCAAAAAAAAATGCAGAAAATTTTCGTAAAGTCAATTTTTTAGCAGTTTTTTTTTTTGGAATTTATCAATTATTCAGGAATATCAGGAATTATTTGTTAATTTTCTAGAACTTATCAATTTTCTAATATTTTTTAATTTTTAAAGAATTTTCGATTTTCTATCATTTGTCTGCTATCAAAATTTTCAATTTTTTAGAATTCATACATTTTTCAGAATTTTCCAAATCTTCAGAATCGCTCAATTTTTTAAAATTTGTTCATTTTTTGGAATTTATCAAATTTATCCATTTTTTATTACTTGTAAATTTTTTAAAATTTGTCGATTTTCTGAAAATTGTTGATTTTTGTAATTGGTTTAATTTTTTTTTTAATTATAAATTTTCAAATAATTTTCAACTTTTTAGAATTTGTTTTACAAAATTTGTAATATTTTTTTTGGAATCAATCAGTTTTTCAGGATTTTCCAGTCTTTTAAAAACTGTCAATTTTTTACAATTTGTACATTTTTTAATATTTATCAATATTTCAAGATTCTTCATTTTTTTTTTAATTTCTAGATTTCCCAAAAATTAGCAATAAGTATCTATTGTCTACATTCAAAAATTATCAGTTTGTCAAAATCTATCAATTTCTTATTATTTGTTGATTTTTTGAAATATTTTCACTTTCAAAATTCTAGAATTTGTCTATTTTTATAGATTGTGAAAATTATTTTCTAAATCTGAAAACTTGGTTGATCAATCTCTCATTGAATTTTACCTGTTTTTAATCAACTCAGGAAACCAAAAATATCTAGGTAATAAGCCATTTCAGTTTTTTACATGTTTTTTCCCACAAGTCAAGTCTTGAATTTCAAAAAATTCTGTGAAATTCGAAAAACGAATTTTGATATTTGAACTTTTGATTAGAGTTGTACTTTTAGACGATTTTCCATCTACATATTTTGCTCTCGATTCAACTTGAGCGTATTTTTGGAATTTTCCCCCTTTATTTCAATTAGGAAAATGAAAAATTTTCTTTGAAGGTATTTTTCTCCTTATATAACCGCTGAACCCCCTCCCCCCCTATCACAAGACTTCCAACTTCACAATATACCACAACAAACGAACAAACTCCCTTTCTGCAGCCACCTCTGCTCCAACTTCCAAGTCGCGAATCCCACTTCAAAAAGTCGTAAGTTGTAAATCCACGCAATTATAAAACTTTTGAAGAAAATTTCCAATATTTTATCAACTTTCGCCTAAGTATTGGGCGTTACGAAGGGCTAATTCTGTAAAATGCGATTTTAAGCCGATTACCGGGTAATTTTAGACGGCTGTGGCGATTCGTGGCATCATGGCGAATACGTAAGCGTGTATTTTGGACACGGGCGACATTTTCTCCGCACGCGATAGGCGCATTCGAACCACCAGCAGCGACGAATTTGCCTGCGCGGAAATCCTTTTTAAACGCCGGGTAGCACCGGATGTTGAAACTTTACAGCTATGAATCTCGAATGTAGATATATAAAGTTGGCGAAGAAAATAAAAATGGGCGAGTGAAAAAAAAAAGGCGAGCCCCCTCTCGATATTTTGTTTTCGCAAACACGTCGAGCGGAAAAATATACTACACGGTGGTTTATCATACAAATCATACAAACTAATAAAAGTCCACACTTCGGTCGCCTCCCTTTCTGCGTGCGAATAATTTTATTTACAGCTTCGAGAATACATCGCTAAAAAGTTTTTTTCTTCTTCTTCGCCCATCCCGCGAGCGCAACGTGTATCATTTATCAAAAGCTCTCCTCGCGTAATTTGTACCGGTGGGCGTAGCCATCGTCTACAATACAATATTTCAGAGTGGTACTTTTTTTCATCCTTAGACCGGCTCGCAAGTTCGCAGCAACTCAGCTATTAGAGGCATACTTTCCTACACACACATAGGTACCTAATTAAATATCAGTCTTCGCCTTCGGCTCTAAAGCTTTTTAAAACTTCCAAATTCCACGCATCTAGTGAGGTAATTAAAAGAAAAATACACACGTACGAACACGTATGTATACTCACAATATCTACCTGCTATATCGAGCACGTGAATGGAATTACTTTTTGTTGTTTTTTTTTTTTGAATGGGAAAAAAAAGGGGGCGAATAAAAACGTCGCGTACTTTTTTTTTGGTCCCAGCCAAACCATGCAACGTCGAATGCCTTTTATTATCCATATAGTCCATTATTATTCAAATGCATTCTTTTTATTTGAAAATCATCTCGCTGATGCGTTTTTTTTCTCACATTTTCAACGATAAAATTGTTCCAATTGTATACGACTTATGTGCTTTATCGACGAACCAGAACGTAAACTGGGTTTATACAGTATGAAATGGTTAATACTATACCATGACGGTAAATTCAGACCGAAGTACGTGTACTTGAGGCCAATGAAGCAGTACACCGTTACCGCGAGCAGAGCATCTTTTTGCAAAAACTCACCTGAAACAAAATAGAAGAGAAAAGTTTGTTAGTTTATTCGCTCGGTCTGGTATTTTCCCCGTTAACCAAACGTATAATACATATAGGTTTAGGTACCATTTACTTTGAGACGAAAACAGCTCCAAGAAATAGACGAGAAAATCGTCGAGTTATGTAAATAACTGTAACATTTTTCGGCGATTTTTTCCCCTCATAAATTCATAAATGTTTCGTATTTTCATTTAATATTCGTCAATTCGTCCCCCAAACTCCCAAACGAACGGGTAAAAAAATGATACCTCGAATTTAGAATATTATGCAGGTGTAGGTATTTTTATTTATCTTCGTTTTATGTATTTTACATGAAATTGTCGTCATTGTTTGAAGTTCAGTACCGTGAAAAAGCACGTCAAAGAAAAAATAATGAAATGAGGTCGTAAAATCAGAAATTAAAAATGAGAAAAAAATAAACACGATAAGCGATGAAAAATAACGAAACTTTTACACCTGGGGCTCATATTTTCATATTTCTGGAGAAAACATTTGACTTCAGTTTAACAAAACGCAATCTCCGGGTTTCTCAAATATAATGAGCCATAAATCATTGTAAGTGAATGGGAATGTACGAGTAGAGTATACAAAACAAAAACACAGAATTATCATCTTGATTCTCGAAACACAAATTGCCAAGGTATACCGAACTAAAGTCAGGAATGCATCACAGATCAGTCGTCAAAAGTCTTGACAACGACACATTTCGTTTAGATCATTCGATAAATGAACAAATTTTTTTACATATTATAACTTCACCCCTCCCATCTACCCCTCAAGGATCACTGAAAACAATTCTTTCGAAATATACATAATGATTGAGTATTTTCAATCGGAATTTTTTTTTTCAATTTTAGCAGAAAGTACTGAATGAGTTGCCCAAGTATTTTTTTTTTAATTTCCCAGTCAGATTTTTCTTCCGTATGAAATTTTTTCGCGAGACATTTTTAAAAACTTACAATTCTTTGGAAATTTTTGACGAATTTTTTCAATTTTTCTTCTGTTAAAATTACTCGTTTTTTAATTTTTTTTTTTGCACAGATTAAAAAAAATATTCGAAAAAATTCTGAACAGCGCGCGTATAGAATGGCCTAGAACACCCCCAAAAAATTTCAGAAACTTGCTATAAGGCCAGGGCTACCAGTGATTTTTTTTCTAAAAAAACAACTCTCTTCAATACATTTATGTTGCTTAGCCCCTTAAATTTCCAAGATAGGCATATGATGTACAGAATAAAATTTCTTCAATTTTCAACCCTCTATCCATTTCTATGACCAATTTTTTTTTTAGTAATTTTTTAAATCAATCAACATGCTGTGATGTCCCCTTCAATTTTGAAGTTAGGCAAAAATTGAATATGACAAAATGGGCTCAATTTTCAATTCACTACTCATCCCCATACTTGAAAATTTTTTTTGATTCAATTTTTTTCAATTTTTTCCTAGTGATGCCTCAACCTGGTTATATCCAAATTTTCAGTTCGGCAGACCTCTCACCAGATACCCATCACCCTATGTACTCTCTCAACCTGGAACTAGTGAAAATCACTGGAAAAAGCCAGAATTGCAACACAGGGAAATCAGTGAAAAAATCCCTGAAATTTCAATGAGTTTTCACTAATTTTTCAAAGAATTTCAACGGGTTTTCAATGAATTTCACTGCTTTTTCAATAAATAATGTTATAAAAATAACTGGAAAATCAGTGAGAATTCCGCGAAATTTCAGTGATTTTTCTCACTAATTCTTCTGTACTACAATTCTGACTTTTTTCAGTGTTTTTCACTGATTCCAGATTGAGAGAGTATATCTACAGCCAACATGCCAAGTTTGAGAAAGATCATTCAAAAATTCACGAAGATGACATTGCTGCCCTATAAATCGCATATTTCGAGACTCCAGCCCCAAGGAGTAGGGAAAAAATCGTCCATTTTCTATCAAAAAACGGATAAGGCTTCACTGAAAAATCAATCGTTTTAAGATAATTTTTAGCCATTTATTTTCAACATTTGGTAATCACATATGTACAACCCGAGACAACGTACAACGTATATTATTCGCACAGTTTACTCGCAAGCAAAGACAATAGACCTAGACCCGAAGACGAGGACAAGATTTAAAATGTTTTTCCATCACATTAGAAAAGTCCGGCTATAATACAATATAATGTTTTAGCGAGCGTATACGATTATAAGAAAAAAGTCATCTGTATCGAGCACGAACAAAGGGTCGAAGATATATTTTACAAATGTTATTTCTGTCCGATGGAAAGCAGGTTGATATATTTGAGAAGATTACAGAGTATAACTTATTTGTGTGAGAGTGTGTAGTCGTGTGTTTCTCATTCTCGTACACGGTCGCAGATAAAAGACGTAATTCGGGGATACGGCGTATAGAAGTCTGGACGAGAATTATGTGAGGTATTATTTTTCGATTTTCTCATCTAGATTTGGTGCTTTTTTTCGCCTCGACAAAACGTTGTAATGGTTAACGAACATCTTTTCTCTTCGCCCTGTTTGTAATGTGTTTTTAATTATGGTGTGTATTGATGCGAAAATCTATCGTGTAGAAATTGGTAGCGAGTTAATTTCACCTTTTTTTTTTTTATGTGTACAGTTTTTGAACTATACGTAGAGCAGCAGCCACCTTTGATGTATTTTTATTATCGAGTATACCTATGTAGGGCTTAGTATACGTACTATGTAGTTCAAAGCTTACCGAGCAGCAAATTTAGTTAGCTTTTAATAAAGCAACGACCGGATGGCAATTTATTACATAGCCGATTAACAAGGAGGGCGAGTTGATTAAAAAAGTTACAAATGAAATTCTTTTTTTTGTGTATTTTACGGTCCAACTAAAGATTTAATTCAATTATAGGGTTAAATGTTGTTAATATAAACGGTTATCGTGTCGCGAACGTCGCAAATCCGACCACTCTGTTTCACCCTTGAGCCGATGAAATGGCGCGGAGAGGCGTATTTTGGCAGCTTTATTCGTCAGATTTCACTGAAACGGTGGCGAAGAGTTGACGGCCAAGTTCGCTTCGAGCTTTATCAAAGTTTTCAATAAAATATTATTACAAATGGCCGCGGCCATCGACTGTGGTGTGGCCACCAGTAGTGGTTCGGGATTGGCCAAATACTTTCTACCGCGCCATAAATGGGTTTCTTGCACGTCAATGCGAAGTACGCACTTCTTACGTATTAGAATTTGCTTATACACAATTGAAACAATTTAGAAGAATCATTTTTCTCCCTTTCGAGATCGATCAAGAAAAAGCGCCGCAGCTGTAAGAGTACACAAATGGTACGACGTTGCTAGTACTACTTAGGCTTTGGATATTGTCCAACACGGTGTGTTGTACGAGGGGTGTTGTTCTTGTGCACAGCCTTCCAACTCGCCAGCATTTTTATCGTAATATTTCAAACGATTGGGTAGACGCCAAACGAAGTTCAGTTTCAATAGTTTTTTTGCACCTCTCCGTGCAGAGTATTCGGTACACCGCCGACAAATTTTCAGCTTCGGTTTAATGATTTCTCGCGAGTTTATTGTTCGTCGTTTAAGCCCACCCTGTCGTGCTTACTACAGCATTTTGATACCGTTTCTTTCATTCTTTTTTCCCTCTCCTTTTTTTTCACACATCCCACAGAAGCGCTTGATTCGCCTAATCATACACGAGCGCAAACGGTAAAGACGTTGAAACAAACCGGCGGCGTATTTTTTGTTCAACTAGAAAATTTATCTGTTTTTTTTTTTTCGCGAGTGAGTTTTTCTCTCATCGAGACGATTAAGTTGTCGCACAGAATGGCTAATGATTTAGTACTCGCAGAGGCTTCGACACTTCGTTCAGCTCAAGCTCGGCTTATTCCCCGATGAATTTTGTGAGAACATGCGGGTATCGAATTTTTCGATTTTTTTTCTCTCTCAACGTCGTTCAAATCGAATTATTTTACGAAGAATCACATTTTCAAGTATCTTCTTACAATATAAAAAGGCATATCGATAAAGATGGGTTAAACACGTTGTTTCGATGAAAAAATAAGTACAACTTTTTTTTGAAAAAAATTGAGAATATTTCTGGCGAAAAAATTGAGAATTTTTTTCGTGAGAAAATTAACGATTTTTTTCAGTGAAAAAAAAAATTAATGAGAGGGTGAAATTTTTAGTGAAGATCTAATTTTATAGTGAAAAGTGGTTTTGGCAAAAAAATGTGAATTTTTAGAATAAAAAGCAAATTTTTCTAATGAAGAAATATAAATTACTTTTTTTAGTGAAGAAATGTGAAACTTTTTAACGAGAAATGTACATTTTTCAGTGAACAAAGCGAATTCTTTCAGTGAAAAAGGTAAAAATTTCCATGAAAAAATGGTTAATTTTTTTCAGTGAAAAAATGAGACGATTTTTTAGTGAAAAAATTTGATGAAAGGGTGAAATTTTTAGTGAAAATGTAATTTTGTAGTGAAAAATGATTTTAGCAAAAAATGTGAATTTTAGTGAAAAATGCGAATTTTTAGCATAAAAAGCGAACTTTTCTAGTGAAAAAATGTGAAACTTTTTTGTGAAAAAAATATGAAAATTGAAAAGTTGAGTGAAAAAACGTAATTTTTTTCACTAAAAAAATTCAGAATTTTTCAGTGAAAAAAGTGAAAATTTTCTAGAGAAAAATGCGAATTTTTAGCATAAAAAGCGAACTTTTCTAGTGAAAAAATGTGAAACTTTTTTGTGAAAAAAATATGAAAATTGAAAAGTTGAGTGAAAAAACGTAATTTTTTTCACTAAAAAAATTCAGAAGTTTCTAGAGAAAAAAGTGAAAATTTCAATTTAAAAAATTGTAAATTTTTTTATAGAAAAAAATATGAGGTTTTTCTTAGTGAAAAATATGAGTTTTTTTTAGTGAAAAATATGAGGTTTTTTTAGTGAAAAATATGAGGTTTTTTTTTTAGTGAAAAATATGAGTTTTTTTTAGTGAAAAAAAAATGTGAACCTTATCGGTGAAACGATTGGTGATAATGAGTTTCAGTTAAGAAAATGATGATTTTTTTTCAGTAAATGAAGCAGTGATTTTCTAGGGAGAAATTCGCTGATTTCCGGTGCAAAAAATTAGCGATTGTTGCAGTGAAAAAAATGTAGTGAAGAAGGTGAATTTTCAAGTGAAACATTATTTTGCTTTTAGTGAACATGGTCAATTTTTTTGCTGAAAAGATTTCTTCAGGTAGAAATCTCATCGTATGACCTAAATTCGTCCTCTTTCGTGGCGTGTTCCTCCCATCATCTTGCTCCCTATTTTGCTTGTTTTAGAGGCGCGTCGAACCAACCTACGTAAGATCACATTTTCGTATACTTTCAAATCCCATAAAAAAATTTAAACGTATCCGAGCCGAATAAACAACACTGTACATAGATGTATATACATATTACATAACATACCCCTAAAGAGAATAAATTCGCGCTCGCTATATCGCTGCGAAAACTGCAAAAGGAGCCTAGTGTGGAGTTGCAAACAATGGTAAGACAAGGAGAAGACAAAGTGGCGAGGAGTAGAACGGTAAAATAACGAATTTGAATAATTAGATTAGGCGGCAGCGTCGCGCATGTTCATATACGCACGTCTCATCAGATAAAATTCTCTCCAAAAGTCAACATCGTCGCGAATAAAAGGCGCGCATTCGGTAATTACTATTTACAAAACGATTTCTATTCTCGGTAACATATTACGAAATATAATCTTCGACTTGTGTGTGCCTGCGTCGTCGAGAGCGCGCCTAATATACCTAGACCTACCAATATACGCGACACAGACGCGCCGAGGAACGGACGTTAAATTATATTTCGAAAAGGTTTCATAATTTCGGCAGATCCCGTTCGACGCTCGTGCCGTCTTGCTCGTTCGCCTGTAATGCTTTAATATTCGACCCAATGAAGACAACGCGAACGCGACGAACGAAATTACTGCGTCGAAGAATTTACTTAATATTTGCATAATACAAGGAAAGTAGCTTAAAGTTAGATTCTTAGTTACCGTAATCAGACCTTATATAGAGTACAATTTAGTTAACCCATTTCGCAACTCTACTTTATAGTGTAGTACCACGTGTAAAGTAAAGAGAGGCGGGTACAGCCACGTCGGAGCGTCTGCACCGCGGAGAATTCGGCGATCTTTATCTCGAAAAGGAAGACCGCAATGCTGTTTCCTTGAAAAATAATCCACTTCCTGGATTAATAAGAATATAATTTCCAAGTACGAACTACGAAGTCTGATTTCCATATACAATTACAACTTTACTTCAATTTCTTTACCTACAGATTTCGGAGGGAGAGGGGGATTATTCCTTCAGTTTTTCAGTTTTCAGATGGGAGCCTCATGGGTAATATGCGAAGAGCAGATGAAAATCGACCATTGTTCTACGGCTCATTCCAGGTTTTTGTTTCGATAATTGGTAATTGAAAATTGTGCTCTTTGAAAACAAATAATTAACAGAAGTGAACGTTACTATAAACTGGTCTGCTTCTTGCTCTTAGGTAAGTAGTAAGTACTAATAAATCAACGCGAAAGTAACGAGAAAAGAAACGAGAGAATGAGCTTTCAAAGGATAAAATGCGCCACGTCGAAAAAAACAACACAAAAGCTTTAGCTCAGTTTTATTTTCTAGATTTTTTTTTCTTTCGGCTTCGAAGAAAGAAAAACAGACGATAAAAGAAATCTTGTAAAATTTTCCGACTTGCTCTTTTTTTTTTTTAATTTTTCAAAGTTTTCAACTAAAAGTTATTTTGTGATGAGAAAATCTCCCATCAAAATGGAGTTTCAATACAGCTAAATGATTTCGCTTCTGGTATTCCTGAATTGACGAAGTACTTTCTGGAGGAGGGGGGAGGGGTGATGCACCATCATTTGCACAATTTTTTCAGTTATCGTAATGCAAAATATGTAGAATGGAAAAATCGAGAAAAGTAAAATGAAAAAAGTAAAACCCTAATTACCTTGAAAAAAAATTGAAAAAATTTTCAATTCAAAAATATGTTAATTTTCTAAAAAAAAAAATTCAAATCTAGCAGAATCTACGTTTAAGGGTTAAAAACACCATCAATCTATCGAAGACCTCTTATCGTGCAAGAGAAAAAACCTCCGGCGACAAAATTCGACGAAGGAAAAATACCCACACTCGATAAGACGGGCTAAAAAGTTTCTGCATTCAACGGCCGACAAGATAATCTAGAAAAAGAGACGTACGACAAATTTTATCAAACAGTGATAAATCCACACCGTGTACTTTCTTCAACCAACAAAAAATTTCCCAATGGGTCCATTTATACAATCGAGCTTTCACACCACCGTGAGAAGAAGAAGGTACACTTACAATCTATACGTACACATCTAGCGAAAAAAAAAAGTCAACCCATCGATTTGAACCGTTCGAAGAAGCGGCATATAACCCAGCACGCTACTCCACCGCTTAGCAGCCAGAACGATAAGCGCTTAACCTGTCACAATTTTCTACTAGGTACTTGAGAAATGACAGTGACTAAGAAATATTGCAATTCACGTCATGTCTACCGATGCCACAATATACTTACACACGTATAGGTATAAAATACAGTCACCAATGAAACCAGCACCGCACCTACTCCGTTCAAGCGGTTGCTGCGCCAGGCGAAGGGGTAAGTATCACCGAAGGGAGGGTACACGATGCGTATTTTTCGAACCTTTCGCGTGGTATCTGCGTTGTAAAATTTATGACGAATCTTTTAATCGTCCTGGGATTAAAAGGTATTAATCAAACCTCTTCGATAGGGGAGCCTACACAGTACACACACAGCGAAGGCCGGATTCAAATCGTTGAAATTTCCCTCTCCGGCTCGCTGCTCGCATCGAAAAATATATTGTTTTTGAACCGTTAACCGCAAATTCGCGTTGAACATTCCATCAGCATACTCAGCCGCGGAATAAGAACGTTGCGAATTTTTTCATTCAAAATATCCGCGTACGCTGATTCGAAACCCCAGCGTGGCCCTCTATACGTAGAGCTTCGACATCATTTGCTCGCATCGCAGAAATTCCGACCGCCGATCGCGCGCGGCGCAGGCAAAAGGTCCGCTTAGAACTTTTCTAATAAGCTGTTTCAAAATACCGCAACAAAATACAAAATTCTCCGTTCTCTGTGCCGCGCTTCGATCCAATTTACGCTGATTTAATTAACAGCGTTCCAAGAATGTTGATGTTATGCCCGTCTCCCGTCGTCGTAAAACGCGAATTTACACAATTTAAACGATTAATTTCCAACCTAAAGGCAGCCTTCGCCTTATGGTCTGCGTACCTACCTAGCCCTTTTATCAGAATATTAAACGATAAATCGCGAGCTCCTCGCCTTTTTCATTCTGCCCCGCTCCTATAACTATAGTTTCGTCAAAATATTGTACGGAAAGTTGAAAACGAATAAATAAATTTCCCAAACGAAATACTATAACGGAGAAAAGTAGAGAATATTTTTCATTCTTCGATGGAATTTATGTATGGGAAAATATTTTTTTAAAAATTGTTCGAGGCATTCCAAGTTTCAAGGCAGAAATTTCACGAAACTCAAACAGGAAAAGTGAACAAGTTTCCAGATGAGCACAAGTTATCAAAGAAGTAGTGGGGAGAACAATTCGTAAATTTATTTTTATGCTATCATTTCAAAAAATATGTTTTTTTTTAACTTAATAGTCGGGGAGCCAGTATAGAGGGGAGTTGCACCCCCTGCCGATCCTCTGGGACATTTTTTTTTCTTGAAGGGGGTATCCTAGGGAACATTTCTAGCGGGTGTCCTCAAAAAAAAAGGTGGCCCTACTTACAAAATGGCGGACATTTCGAGTGACCCTTACCCCAAGATCAA
>FIZT01049375.1:0-17667 GCA_900065295.1 Paracoccus marginatus
AGTGGTACCTACCTGGTTATATCCAAATTTTCAGTTTGGCAGACCACTCACCAGACACCCTGTATATGTGTACCTATGCGTAGATAGCGTAGATATAATTATCGCATTTTGGAAGATGATGAGCAGCTTAAACCTCTAACAGAATACAATATTGATCATAACATTAGGATCCTATACTAGATGCAGATACAATTGTAATTTTTTTTCCATAGGTACCCAGTTTGGAAACCAACATTATATTTCATATCTATAAGAGATAGTGTTCGACTAGTTCTAACTGTAAATACAACTTCTGCAATAATAGGTAATCGTGAAGTTTAAGGTAAAAAAAAAGTCTAATGATTCGCATAGAGAAGAAGAAAGGCTACGATAGATAACTGTAGTACATATTATAAATCATGTAGAAGGTCAACAAATCATCGCGCAATATTCCAATTCAAATGATTTCAACTCGTACATTAGAATTTGGGGAAACGAAATTTCGGTCGTACCTATAGTATGTAGTATAAATATAGAACAGTTCGAAATGAAATTTTGAAACATAAAAAAACTTCTACCGCGATATTCGCAGCATATCGAACGAATCATTTTTATTCCCTACGGGAGAAAAAAAAATCAGTTTTGATAAACGCTAATTACTATTCGTGGAATTAATGAGACAAAACATTGAAAAGGGAAACTTTCGAGCAATCTTTTAGAATCAGCACCTTTCATCAGCACCCAAATTATCTTCGGTGACAAGTGATATTATGATCAGATTACAGATCAGTCAACAGCAAATTGTTCGTCGGCACAACATGCGTCATATCGTAGAAATCGAAATTAATAAGAACTCGCGTAACATTCATTAATTTATTTTCAAGTCCTAACATAAATAATCTTTTAAACTTAATAAGTTACCTAATTTTAAAACATACAGTAATTAATGTATAATGGGAAGACATTAAAATGCAACGCTATATCGACGCCTGGTCGCTCAAATTCAAAGGATTGCGATTTAAATAAAATCGATCTCGAGATCACCTAATTCAATACGTCTCGTAAAAAATACAGCACCGTTCATCAGTTTCAAAATGAATATAAAAATAACTTATCAGATCACTTAAGAATAAATGAACAAAATGTTTTACGTTCTCATCTAAAAAAAAAAGAAGAAAATCTTCCATCTAAACCCGATGATAAAACTAGAGTTATGAAAAGAAATATTGAGCACAAAAAATTCTAATTCTAAACTTCAAATGCCGTGTTTCCAAGGTGAAAAAAAAATCTTCGCTAATTTCTACTTAGTAAAATTTTTATCAAAAATGAATTTAAAAAATACCCCGTTTCGAAAAAGTTACTCATTTGTACTCTGGATTTAAAAAAAAAAAAAAACTTCGGTAAGAAAACTGTAAACGAGCAATACTACGAGAGGTTTTGATTACAACTACTACCTTTTTAAACTTAATCTTAATATAAAAAATATAAAAACATAAACTCGTTCAGAATTACAGTTATATAAAATAGGTACGAAGAGAAAAAAAGCACTTAAAACTCGACTGAAAACTAAAAATTACAACACAGAATTCAATAAAAGTGTACCTAATTATCCAAAGAGAAAAAAAATCAACTGGTTAACAAGCTTATCACATCAGCAAAATAATAAAATTTCAACAATAAAAGAAAAACTACAAAATAACGCATACAACGCATAAATACATCAGTCTAAAAACAAACTTAAAAAATATTTTACAAAACAAACTTTTTTTGTATGAAAATTTTTTCAAAGTTACGGTTCCGTTTAGGTATGGCTGAATATAAACTTATTTTGAGGAAATTTTCATCAACATAAATTTTTTTCTACCATTGTTTCGAAGCATAATGATATCCCAATGTGAACGAAAAAAGTATTATTAACAAATCGTATACGAAAATGTATGAGAATTGAATATCGGCGATATTAAAAGTAATCCCTTATAACTAACTTAAACATAAACTTTCAAATTAAATAAAATGAATTGCAAGAATTTAAAAATAAATAAAATGGTAAATTGCTATTCTCAAGTCTGATATCCATAATTTTCCACAATTATCGAAATTTAATCACCAACACAAATTTTTAAAACGTCACAATGATATTTATCGTCAAAAATTTTCGAATTTTCACACATTAAGCTCATCAGTTCAAATAGGAATGATGATAATGAATATTCACAACTTGACACGATATTTGATTGTCGGAATTCCTGATAAATTTACGTCATAATGATAATTTGTACTAGAAAGCTGGTAAAAAGAAAAGAAAACTTATTTAGGTATATCAAGTTACGAACGATTAAACACGCTAAATGCCTTGTACAAAATATTATTAACGTTATATCAGCGCGATTTATATTCGTTCAACGTAATCAGTTCTGTTAAGCTGTTTACACTTCGATTTGATAATTCTAATTCAGTAAGATAACTCGATAAAAAGAACAAAATAAAAATCCACTGGAAATTGGGAACTTAATTACCGTTAGAAAAATAGCAACATAACGAACACAATAATATAAATAAATTAAAACAAAAGGCAATTCAACTGACAAACAAAAGAGAAATTTCTTTCAGCAAATTAATAACAGCATTCGAGAAAAAAAAACAATGATAGGATATCAGAGGTAGAAATGAAACCATACTAATATCATATAACAATCAAAGGAACAACTTGGAAAACGATAACATAACCGTTTACCATATTCGTTATAATAATTTAAAACAACAACAATCCGTAAAAATGGCTAAATTAAATTCTTACCTCGAAGACAAACAGGGCATCTAATTTTTAAACTTTCAAATACTGGATGGAAATCAGAAAATTATACTTATTTTGAATATCAATGACTTTTAAAATGTAACATTCGAATACTGTAACCAAACGAATGTAAATGTACCAACAGAAATTTTATTCCTTAGGCCCAGTAAATAATTAAAAGCGAGTTATGTCCTAGAATTACGTTACCTATAAATGGGTTGATTTTTTTAAAAAAAAAAGAAAAACATAACAATAAAATTTCACAAAAAAATCACAAATAGATTTCGATAAATGCGTTTCACACTATAAGGTAAAGTAAAAACGCGCTCATAAAATGCCCAATACTTTTGCAGATCAAAAAATCACAGATTTTGGATATGTTACAATACAAGCAATACAAAAGTCTAGGCCTAATGAAATAAAATGAACAATTAAATACAAACTGGAATTCATTTTGGAGAAGAACTAGATGAAGAATGTTGCGCATTGGAATATTGAACTAAATGCTGTAATATGTAACGAAAAGCATCCAAACCAAATATCTGCCTCCATTGCAATTCCCATAACGCTTGTTCCGCCCCGTTAGGACTCATATTTTGAATTTGTTGGCACGTTTCAACGGTAGTTGCCCAAATGGTTTCTACGAATAAGAAATTCTTTTAGAGGGAGAAAATCTTCCACGCGAGATCTTGATAATTATCTGCAATACTAACCTATATTCTTGAGAGATTTTTGATGTTCGGCGGGATCGGATGTCATCAGTGTTTTGATATTAATAATCTCTGTGTATCCAGAAATATTTTTGATGAACGGATGAAATACGTGACTAGTCACAATGATAGAACTGTACTTCACATGTGCCATCACCGATTCTACTATTTTGTTATGATCGTCCTGTTGACGAAAATTATAAATTTATAATCTTACAGTTGGCAAATTAACATAAACGTTTAAGGGCTACACTCAAAAACTTACTTCATAAGAATTATCAAGTAATTGTGTCCAGACACGAGCGGGAATATGAGAAGTATCCGCTATACACAAAACCTTTTTAGTGTAGTTATTATTGTTTTGAGGTTGTAAAGTCATCGAGCCTTCGGGAAATACATCGACTATGACAACAGCGTCTTCTCCATCGGCAGTTTTTCCACCCAGAACACCCAGTTCAGGATGATTTTTCATGTACGCTTCCGCTGCCGAACTGCACATAGAGTAAATACGTTTTCCTACAGCTACTTTGTACGTTTTACTGTCAGAGAATTCGGTGAGTAGTTTATGAGAACACCAGCCATCGATTGCGCTAAATATACTGCCAAAGTCGCATTTCAAATCGGCAAGAAATGTTTCGTGTCTTATGGGTAATTTTTTTTTGCATTTCGCACATATCCAGTTGTATCTGTCTATCACTCTAGCTTTGCTCCATCGCATTGGCTCCTGTCCGCATTCATCGTTATTGCAGCATAACTGTTTCGATATCAAGCCGTTCTTCTTCAACCATTCGCATAATTTATCCTCACAGCCATTTGCCAACAAAGGTTCGACAATATTTTTGAAGTAATCCGTGTGCCTGAAAATACACCGAAAATTACTCGAGGTTGATACAAAATAATTGAAGGTTGAAAATTGTCTGAGTATTAAAGTAATACCGACACTACTCGTGCACTATTACATAATCACAAAGCACTGAATTTGGATTTTCATTACAAGGTGTAATTCAGTTCACTCGCTTATTCATCATTTTCATTTGCAAGTAACTAAATTGAAGTTGTGAAATAGTATAAATCGAATGTCACATTACCTTGTAGATTCCTTAAAATTGCTACTGGGTGCGCATTCCATTTTTTTCGAGTTTTTTTTTCATTCATAACTCACATACCTACTACGAACTAGTCAAAATCAACTCGAGGTTATTACTAAATGAACGAATTCCATCGTGGTCGTCTGAAAAATATCATTATTCTTTCTAAAAATAAACTACACACGCATCGTTAAATAATTAATTTGAGGAAAATTAAAATAATAAAGGTTATTGATTCCCATTATCTTCACGACTTCGTTCTCCTCGCCATACCTCCTCTTTCGCTCAGTCTTTATTTTAGTAGGTGGGGCATTCAAGGCCATTTTAGCTGTAATGCCGTAAGGATAACGTTGGGATAACGTAAGTGGGAAAATTAAAATACTAATTACTATTCCATTTCTTTCAAAGAATATTCCGTTTCTTTTTACTTTGAAGGAATGTTATGCAGTAAGTACTCAAACTTGAATTTATTTCGGAATCTTGAACTAATTAGGTTGGGAGTCGCAAAACAATTATCCAAATGATAGATCCAATTAATCCAATCCAAGGTGAGGGTATAATCGACGTTCGCCATGTTTGTTTTAAACGTAAACAAAATTCTGAATTTCGCAGTTCTACTTCTTTTTTAATTATTATTGCTTATAATAAGTGGAAGTGAACATGCAGCTTGATCATGAGCTTTCATAGAAACAACATATCACCAGAAAATGTAAGTTATCATGTTCTAAACAGTATAAATTTGAAATACACGTACCTCGCAAATCACTTTCTCGTTTCTCCGTTTAATGCTCATACATTTTTGTAACTTCTTTGGAAAAACCGAAGCAATAACGTTAATTGTAGGTGAAAGAACTTATTTTAAGATAGAAATCTCAATTAACAACGAATAACTAAACTTAAAGTTGAATGAGCAAAACTACGATATTCAAAAATTTTCAAAAATATTTTATCACTATTTTGTTTGCTTACGTTTAGAACAAAAATGGCGGACGTCGATTATACCCTCCTTTTCTAGTACCCTACCTTACCCTACTAATCAACTGCTCAACACGTGTACCTACAGTTACATATGATATTTTTCAAAAAGAGGAAACTGGAAAGATGTGAAGATGTGACTGTGAGAGTAATTTCTAATTTAATGTCCAAGTAATTCACTGCATGAATCAAGTTTTTTTAGGATTTAATTTCGAAATTAGTCTGTTGAAATAATTTTCTATTGGTTACCACAACATGAGTGATTCCGATTCTGCTGAAGAAGTTGAAAACGATCATGAAGAAAGTAGTGTTACTTTCAAAGATCTGGTAAATTTTTAACCTTATTATTCAATTATTGAATTTCCAGAATACGTAAAATGGTTTTGTTCTTGTGCAGGGTTTAGTGGATGATCTATGCAATGCTTGTGAGAAGTTAGAGTGGAAGGCACCGACCAAAATTCAACGAGAAACTATCCCTGTTGCTTTGCAAGGTTTTTTTCTTATCAGTTGCATAGTGTTACAGTTTCAATTTTACATTTTTTTTCTAACCTTGTTTAAATTTTCAGGAAAAGATGTGATTGGCTTAGCGGAAACCGGATCAGGTAAAACGGGAGCATTCGTTTTACCAATATTGCAAGCTTTATTGTCAAACCCTCAACGATACTTCGCTCTTGTCCTTACCCCTACACGTGAATTAGCGTTCCAAATTTCTGCACAGTTTGAAGCTTTGGGTAAAGATATGCTTACTTGTAAATTATGAGTTACTTCGATCGCTATACTGAAATAATTGTTGAATGCAGGCGCTGAAATTGGTGTGAAATGTGCTGTAATCGTTGGCGGAGTAGATATGGTGGGACAATCAATGATGTTGAGTAAAAAACCCCACGTTATAATCGCTACTCCTGGTCGATTGGTAGAACATTTACAGAAGACGAAAGGATTTAGTTTACGCTCTTTAAGATTTCTAGTAAGAAATAAAGCGTCGTAATCATTAAATTCACTAGAAGATGAAATCTCATTTGCCATGTTTTGTAAAGGTAATGGATGAAGCTGACCGAATTTTAAACTTGGATTTTGAAGCCGAAGTTAATGCTATTCTAAAAGCGATTCCCAGAGAAAGGCGGACGTTTCTATTTTCAGCCACAATGACGAAAAAAGTTCAAAAATTGCAGAGAGCGTCTCTACAAGATCCTATTAAAATAGAAGTCAGTACGAAGTATCAAACTGTAGATCAGTTGCAACAATACTACATCTTCGTACCGCAGAAATTTAAAGTAATCGTCTCGTTATATTTTTTGCGGCTATTTTATGATGTTGTAACATTGTAATATTTTTTTTAATTTCCTAGGATGTTTATCTTGTACACCTTTTGAATGAACTAGCCGGAAAGTCGTGTATGATATTCTGCTCTACGTGCAGTGGAGCTTTAAGAGTGGCCTTAACATTGAGAAATCTCGGATTATCTGCGATACCTTTGCATGGGCAAATGCCTCAAAATAAACGTTTAGCTGCCTTGACTAAATTCCGAGCCAAGTCTAGATCGATTTTGGTATCAACAGATGTTGCTAGCAGGTGAATATCACGAATTTTTCTATTCATCCATTAGCTAAAGCCACAGTGATGAAGTTGATTAACAGTTTTTTTTTTTTTTCAGAGGATTGGATATACCTCACGTGGACGTTGTAATTAATCTTGATATTCCAACCAATAGTAAAGATTATATCCATCGAGTGGGTAGAACTGCCAGAGCTGGTCGATCAGGCATAGCCATCACTATTGTTACCCAAGTAAGCGAATTTTGGAAATCTTTTTCATCGTTTTTAGAAATTTACTTTTCAAAACCTCAACTCTACTTTCGAATTTTTCTAGTATGACGTAGAATTGTATCAACGAATAGAACAATTGATCGGAAAAAAATTACCCTTGTATGCCACGGTAGAGCAAGACGTTTTATGCTTGGAAGAACGAGTAGCGGAAGCTCGACGAACAGCTGCAATGGTATGCTTTTACATACTTTTAAAATTGAAAATACTCGTCTTTTTTTTATCTCTTATGAAATGTTTATCTTAGAAAATGAAAGAACAAGACGACTCTTCTAAAAAGAAACGAAAAAGAGGAAATTTGGATGACGACGATGATATGGAAGGAGCTATCGGAGTACGTAAACGTTTAAAAGGTAAATCAAATTATAAAAAGAAATTTAAAAATAAAAAGAAGTAATTTTAAAACCGCTACCGTGAGTTTGTTTTTGTGATTATGCTTCGAATGATCTTAGCTGAATAATGAACAAATTCAAGTATTATATTTATTTGAATTTAAAGAATCGTGGTAATCGTATTCGGATCCAGAATCATTTTCTAAATTTAAATCGAACTCTTTTTTCGTTGACCAATAATTTATGCTACATTTAGTGTCATTTGATAACCAAGGCATTTCCAACGAATCAGGTGCCATATCGTTGCGCAGTGAGTCGTACCTGAAAATTTTCATGAAATTATTACTCATAAAAGAGATGAAAAGAAACAAAACGAAACTTACTTTTGAGCTGATATACCACGGTTGAGTGGAAAATCTAAATTGGGTTTTTCATTGACATTCGAAATGCTCCCTATATCACTCATCAAAGATGTATGCGGTCTTGGAATATCGTAATCTGGATCCTCGATCTTTAAATATAAGTATTCGTGTTTTTAAATTCTCTACTTTACGTAAAGGAATACCACATTATTAGGTTACACTTACAAAGTTATTGTGAAATTCGAGAGATTCGTGTGATTTATCGCATTGGTTGTTCAGCACGCTCAACTGAAGTAATAAAGAATCCAATTCTATGCTCGCACTGTTATCCATACTAATCAATTCCTTAGTTTCGGTGTTATTTTGAGAAGTAATTTTGGCTGGGTAATTTGAATTAATATCTTTAAAACTGTGGTATACGTAAGACGAACGTCTACCATTTTTCAATGGCAGATCTGGTAATTGTTCATCTTTTTGAAAATTTTCGATGGCAACTATACCACTTTCTGTATCTGATAAATCTGAATCAGTTTCTGAAATGGAAAAAAATTACGTAATTTTCTACGAAATGTGTTCTGTTTGTGCATATTTGATTTAGTTGCCTTGCCTCGAATCAATGTCGCGATTACATTAGTAATTAAACTCTTTGTCAAGTAAGTGCAATCCGCGTATATGCTGTTTACTACATTATAATCTATTCATTTATCAAACAATCGACGTTCACAATAGGACTTACCATTATTCGAGCTTGTATGCGTAGAGTTTTGATCGACAAAATTATTGCATGGTGAAGTTTCTTCTAATTCATCCTGCGCTGTTTCATCATTTTCTGTCGTTTCAGTCATCGACAGCTGAATAGTTTTTATTTCCTCTAATTTTAGAACGGACGATTCCGAAATTGTGATTACTTCTGGATCTACCTGCGTCGTTGATCCGCTGTCGCCTTTTTTCTATACAAAAAAAAACTTGATTTTAGAAATACATTTGAGAAACGTTTCATTTTGAAAAACTGAATTTGTAGAATAAAATAGATTACGTCTATCATATCCTGAGAGCTGGTGCTTTCTTCATTTTCGTTTTGATTTTCCAGTTTCCGTTTGAATATTTTTTTCAGAAAGCTCAGCGATTTCCTACTCAGCGTATTATATTTTTTAGAATCATTTTTACGTTTTCGCCTACTGCGTCTATGTTTTCTGACTTCGTTGGTATCATCGGAATATTGATTATTTTGTTGAGATCCATCTACACTTCGCGAGGAACCACTACTCAGAAAATTACACTGTTCTACGGAACTGGTTCGGCGTTCGGTAAAAATACACTCGCAAGAGATGCTGCGACGATTCGCTATTTTCTCGCTCACAGATAGCCCGTTGATAACGCTATGATACGAAGAATATCTGCGGATGTTTACTTCGCTGCTGCACTTAATCGAATTTCTATTGCATTGATCCTGTAGTTGTAAATTACATTCCAGAGAAGTTGAAATTTTGGTCGAACAAAATTCTATTTTCTCTTGACTAGCGGAGATATTTTGTATCTCTGTCGTATGATTTTCTACGATACTGAAGTGCGATTCGTTCACGGCTGCGGGATTGGAAAAATTGTTATCTGATTTGGCGAATAATGATGACTCATCGTGCTCGGTTACTTTTGTCGATTTTGCGAATACCTTGTGTTTTGATTTCTTCTTCTTGCGCTAAAAAAAAATTTTTTTTTTCAGGTTGTTATCTTCTTATCTATAATCTACCATACTTATTATGTGTACTTCTTTCGTGTAACTTGAATTTTATCTGTCCCTACCTCGCTTTTTCTTCGATACTCGATCGAATTAGTGGCGAAGTATAAAATCGGAGCTAGATAACTGTTTTGAGGTAGTACCCCTACCAGTGCGTGGAACCACTGCTGTTGCTTTTCTTTATTTTTAGTTCTCTGAAAATATTCATTATTGAAGTACACCGAAGAAGTTGACGTTGAATTACTTTGTAAGACGTAGTTTTTACCAAAATTATAAGTTGTGTATGTGTCATGATGTGTATTTGAAAACCTACGTTTGGTTGAACATTTTTCACGAAAGCCATGTTTAATGATCCGCAACAAGGCGACAGATTAGCGTATTCTATGCGGGACTTGTAGTACAGTAATAACTGCCCTTCTAAAACACACCACCATTTTTTCCATCTTCCCATTATGCTCTGAAATGCAGAACGAACTAATTAAGCTTCTGCTAACGTGCATACATATGTATCTACGTATTTAATTACCAGCCCGTTTGAGAAGGCTTCGATTTTATTAACTTCTCGTACATGTTGAGATTTTTTTTTCATCATTAATAATTTCTCATTTAGGAATAAATTGTTCTTACGATAGAATTGATATCGAAATGAAAATGAGTTGGTTATTTACGTTCAAAATCTTAGGTATCTATCATTACGCATTGATAAACATTTATGTCAATTGATGCGTCATGTAAGTGTAGGTAACCACACATGATTCAATTCCGCTTATAAAAGGAAGTTGAATGACATAAGAAAAATGAGAAGGTGAAAAAAATTTACAGACTGAAAAATTATTGTTTTGTTTTTTCTTAAACAAAAAACTTCAAAGTAGTGTTCAAAATAATAGGTACATCGCCAATTAATCCATAGTAGGTAATTTACTACTTACCAACTTTCCTCGTTTTTCTAGATATCCACTCATTTTAGTTATCTTTTCTCCGGACATTTCAGTAGTAGGCTTTGCCGTGGAGATAAGCGAGTAATTTTGTCTAATTAAGTGTAGATATATCTAGGATAAAACAATTTGATTAATTAAATTCTAGTTTTTCGGTTCGGCAATTAAGTAAACAAATTAGGTATGTATATAGGTACGGCGATGGTACACGAAAGCACTTTCAAAATCCGCCGACAGAATAAGAATGAGATGAACTTTGGGTTTTACTCAATAGCCACTTGGATTACGAATAAAACACGTGTTAATTTTTATTTTTTCAAAATAGAAGAGAAATCATCGTAATGAACGCGTATGGCAGCTAAAAACTAAATTAATTTTGCTGGAATAAAAAGTATTTCCGTTGGATATGTGTTGAACTGTGAAATGACAAAGTGTCAACGGTGTATACTTCCCCAGAACTAATTTAATTTAAGTACCCATTGACAAATAACTTCCGGAAATACCATATGAACTAATTTTATTCCTATCGAATTTTCGTGTATTGAATTTTTCCTCAGTTGGAAAGCTACAGAGTCATGATTTTTTTTTTACTTCTACAGAAAGAAAGTGCGTAAATTTTTCTAAATTATTAAAATAAATGAGCAAAAACGAACTTACTGAGAAAGGGTTCAATTTAATTAATTGGTAGGTGTAGGAAAATAAACGCGCGAAAATGACGAGAACGCAGACTACGAACACTACCGACGTTAGAGATCGCGGAAGTTCTACTATTACTAGACGCGCATCATTATAGCTTCTGTTTCTTATTATCAGGGAGAAGGGCTGTTTGGGAATTACGGATATTGTATCCCTTCTTAATGAGTGTCAAATAGATAGAGACAGAGAATACGGTTTGGGATTTTATTATTGTTTATGTGCCATGTGGGATTGTAATTTAATATTTTTTTTTCGGTTCGTATATGTACGGTATAGGTACGTATTTTGTCTGCAGTAACATTTCTGTACTTGAAAACGAAAATCCAAGATGAATGGGTAGGTATTTAATTTTTTGTTCGATTTTGACAATTATTACGAGAATTTTTGAGATATACCTATACCTACGCAACCTTCTCATTCTCAGCTGCTTACGAAGGTATCTCAGGTATTTTGACATTTATAACATCATAACTTGAACGGATTAAGCACGTATGTATGTACAGTTGATAAAACGATCAGCAGAAAATACATTATTGAGAGTTTCTCAGCTGATTATCGTTATTTGCGACACGAATAACTACAGGTACGTTTTTTCAATCAACATATTTTTTATCAACGCAAATATGTAGATGGGTACCCTCTTGGTAAGTTGGTAATTGCTTATTTTCGTATTTCGTTGATTTTTAAATTTTCTCCTGCATCAAAATGTTGATGGCCTGAAGTAGGTACCTACATCTACCAGTAAGAGGCTGTTCTAGAAAATCTCTTTTATTAAATTATTTCAACTTTCGACAAAAATACAGCTCTCGTAACGCATGTAAATCAAAAGTATTAAATTAGCATTATAAAACGGTATTCTAGGGGCCACCTTTAATTTCAACATAATCTTATTCCTATCAATGATAACGAAAATGAAACCAAAATGGAATTGAAAATAGAACTACATTGTTGGTATACCATAAACTCAACATTCGTAGGAAAGTGATCGTAAAATGTGTTAATTACTATTACCTCTCGGTAAATATTTACCTGGCAAATGATTCTTTAAAGAGGTTGCGTTTAAAATGTGTGTGTGTGGAATAAAAGTTGAAAAATTTAATACAGAAAATTATTACGTTCCGCTTGCTGGGCTGTTACGCTTTCTTGAAGAATCAAGCTTCTGGTGATGTTATAACGTAATTATTATTAATTAAGTAGAGTTGATATGATTTTAGAATCAGCATAAACCGTAATTAAAATTCATCAAAAGTGAACACGAAATTGATTCAATTTGAAATACATATTCATAAATTTTCGCGGCAGAATTGTTTTCATTGTGAAAATCGTATGCGTCAGTATGGTTGAGATTTTATTGATTCTATCATTCTATGTATGTACTTACTCATCACGAATGTAAAAACTTTGTTCCGTTCTACATGGAATATTTAAAAATGCCTTAATTCAATGATACGATTTGTTTTATGCCTATTCTAAGAAAAATATTATGAACAAATTATTGTGTTGAATAAGTTGCCTACACGCAGTGCCTGGTTCAATCATTTCATAAAAAAAAAATGTTATTTGAAATTATTCATTTTCACTTCATTTCAATAATAATTGAATGGTTTTTCCTATTTAGGTTTTTGGATTTTGATTTTTTTTTTTATCCAACACCGTCTTGCGGTCTTGATTCCAAAAGTGTGATTTCATTTCATCGACGGAATGAAATTTCGAGCGCATTCAATTTCTATTTATTATTCCAATATTCCGTGTCGATAGCCGATATTTACAGAAAAACTTCCAAAATTGAATCATTCATTGCATTAATACAATTTCAAGCTTTAATATTTAAAAATAAAATAAGTCAAGTATTCATATTCAATCAAATATTATTAAAAAAAAAAAAAAAAAAAACCTACTAAAGGGGAAAAATTTCAAGCTTTAATATTTAAAAAAAAAAAAAGTCAAGTATTCATATTCAATCAAAAATTATAAAAAAAAAAAAAAAAAAAACCTACTAAAGTGGAAAACACGACTTTATTAGTTTCCCTGTTTTTCACTTAAGCGCTAGTTGCAACCAAGGTTCTCTTGTTTTCAGTTTTTCACTTGGTAAGGAGTTCCCAAATTTTTATCCTGGAGATTTTTGGAAGTTGAACGTTGAAGTTGAAGAAAACTTTTGCTCTTACTGCACGCAAAAAATGTTATTGAAAAATAATGGAACTGTTTTATATCTTGCAAAATCAACAAGAAGTTATGTTGTGTTCCTGAACGGTGATTACTAATTTTCGAAGTTTAATTGATTTTCGAGTACTTTTCACATACGTAGAGTGTATTATGCGATTGTGTTAATGTTTGAATATTGGCTGACGCATACCCTTTGTAATAATTATTGCTAATCGCTCATTCCGTTGTAATTGGACATTGGAGGTAAACGTGAATCGGTGAGTGATTCAGTAAATTAATTTATCTATTTTTTATTAACAAAGTCGCTTCGTCAAATTTTAAATTTTGTCAAAAATGTTAACATAAAAACAATATCGAAAACATAAAACATGTAAAATCGGCGTTGAACGTTGTGAAATCAAAACAGTCGTTGAATACTTTACCCAAACATCTCTACTACAGTGTTGGACCTCTTGTACACGTTTTACAATCATCAGTAATTGAAGCAGACTATGGTGAAATTAAGGGAAGGCAGCAGTAGATATGTTTTACGTATTTTACGCCTTAGCTGTAGTCTTCATTGTAGTATGGTGCGTTTTGTGGATACTTCATCTAACGGCTATATTTCACGCTAAACTGAAACTGCACCGAAAAGTCGATCCTTACTATGGAATCCCGTACGAAGGAGTTTCTATTCTCAAACCGCTCAAAGGATTGGATACGAATTTATATTACAATTTAGAGACGTTCTTCACGCTACAGTTTCCGTTGTACGAAATACTGTTCTGCTTCGAAGAAAGCACCGATCCAGCTATTCCATTGGTAAACAGTTTGATCGAAAAGTATCCGGATATCGAAGCGAAAATATTCATCGGCGGTAGTTCGGTCGGAGTGAATCCTAAAATTAACAATATGCATCCAGCGTATTTGTCGGTGAAGTACGACTACGTTATGATATCCGATAGTAACTTGAAAATGAAAGAAGAAACGCTGACCGATATGATGCAGTTAATGGAAGACGACGTTGGTATCGTCCATCAAATTCCATTCACAGCGGATCAAGATGGTTTCGCTGCGGTAGTGGAAAAAATTTATTTCGGTACCGCTCACGCTCGTATTTATTTATTCGCCGACTTCATGCAAGTGAATTGCCACACTGGTATGTCGACGTTGATCCGCAAATCGCTACTAGACGATGTTGGCGGTATTCAGTCGTTCGGCTGCTATTTAGCCGAAGACTTCTTCATGGCTAAGTCGATCATGGAACGGGGTTGGAGGACCCGTATCAGTAGTTTGCCGGCTTTACAAAATCCTGGTTGTTCGAGCGTTCGATCGTTTCGCGAACGATTAAAACGATGGACGAAACTGAGATCCGCCATGGTACCGCATACCATTTTACTAGAACCAATCTCCGAAAGTTTGATCATCGGGGCTTTCACTTCTTGGGCTGTGTGTGTAATGTTTAAATGGGACCCTGTTGTATTTTACCTCGTTCATGTACTTATTTGGTTTCTATTAGATTATACTCTGCTCAGCATCATGCAAAATGGCAGTCTACCTTTTAATAAATTCTATTTCGTAGTCGGTTGGTTGTACCGAGAGATAAACGGACCTTTAATATTTCTATCAGCTTTTTGGGATTCTACCATAAGATGGCGTTCGAGAACTTATAAATTACATATAGGCGGAATCGCCGAAGAAGTTTCGCCCAAAATTAAAATCTAAACTACTTTGAAAAAAATGTTTCCTATCACGTTTCGAAGTTGATACGAATATTCGTAACGATCGGTTAAAAAAAATAACATAATCGAATGTTCGTTGTATCAAAATCGTATTACACTTCCAGTTACCTAATTTAACCAAATAAGAGGTAAAATTTCGTTAATACGTATAATATTCGCTTGTGTTTTTTTTTTTTTGAACACCGTGTGTTCGATGATTTTTTTGTTTTGTATTTTTCCTAATGTACTTAATTACCTGAACTGTTTCATGCGATGTGTAGGGTGTTACATTTTAAAAATACCTAACTGTTACTATTTTGTAGCGTTAATTTCTAAACCGATGATCAGTTTGTAATTCAGTATTTGCGAAAACTTATACAAATTTTAAAACCAATTACGAAATTTGAGAAATTCTTTAACCTCTTTTCCAAAAACATATGAGATATCTTAATTTATAATAAATTTTTATGTTTATTATTAAGCTGTGTAAATATTATTACGTTTTTTTGTACGATTTATTTATAAAACGAAGAAATTCAAAACAAAAACAAGTTTTGTAATATTTTGTATATTATTATTTTAGTTTCTTTTATTTTAATTCTTTTTTTCCAGGGTTTATAATTAAATTTGAATTGAGCTTATTATTCTAAGTGTTCTAAAAACTAAAAAGTAAACTCCCGCTCCTTTACTTCTTTTTTTTTTTGACTCGAGTCGTGAAAACAGATTTATTTTTTATTCAACTGTTTTGAAAACACGTCCCGCCTATTCTTTTGACCAATTATGTTTCGTATTCTCGAATCGAAGGGCTTAAATTTATATTATGCCTCGTCTACTTACTTGATGTGCAAAATTGCGAATTAATTTTTTATCGCGTACCAATAACGACATCATCGATCGAATTTCCGTATTTTCGCAACTGGATAACGTACTGTACTTGCACGAAAGTCTTCTACGTATGAAATTTGATATTATTGTTTTATGATAGCGTTTGAAAGTTGAATATTATCTACCGGTGCGTTGTAAATTACGATGTAAGTCTTTCAGGTGAAGCCGCAGTATGACTACGGTGCATTGGGATTTTGTATCGAGTTACAAGTACGTGAGACTGAATATTATGGTGAGACATTTTGAATATTGTCGAGTTACGAAACGATGAACGTTTCGAAGGGTTGATTGTTTCATCCAGAATAGACGATTTGTTAGTGATTTTTCTTGTAAAGAGTGAATCGTAAATTACTTCCACTTTCCATCTCCAGTCTCCAGTGATTCCATGCGTTCGCTTACTAAACGTTATCTTTCGTTTTAATTTTATCCCCGGTACTTCCTGTTGACCGTTATGCGCGATGATGATTGCTTTTAAATAGAAATTTATTCGGTTGTTTCGGCTGACGAGAAGATAATTTTAATGACTTCTAATTAGTTTCTAATTTAGTTACGTTTGCTTTTCATTCTATTGGAAAAAGTTGTAGGAATAGAAAAAGAAACGGGAACTGAATGAACTGTAGTACATTTTCACAGATATGTTAGTTAGTTTAGCTTGATTTGCATGTGATATGCTCTCAATTTGAAAGTAAATCGTTCATTTTATTGGGAGAAAAAATTAAAATTTATGATAAGCAGTTAGGATAGGAAGCGAGAAAACGAATAAAAAATTCCTTCCTAATTTTAGAACGCGGACAAGTCAAGAGTGAGACATTACTTGAAATTTGTGACTAATTTTCCCGTTGGTAGTTGTAATTTCAACTCGTTAATCAACGAATTTTATTAGATAAGGTTTACAACGCATTGGTAGCTTTCAAACGTACCTTGCATGAAATGTTTTACAGATTTTCATGTTCCAAATTATAAATCAAATTTTTGTATTCGATGATTGATTATTTTTATACCTTTTCAAACAACTGAAAAAAGTATATCGTTTGGCCATTCGACAATTTCCAACGCTGCTTCGTGTACATGTACATACGATTTTAATACTTTTTTTCATTATTGTTTTATCTTTGTCTGAATTGTTACCAGTTTTTACTTTTTTAGCGAGAAGGACTCGAATATTACGTAATCAATTTTGTACGTTGTAAAGATTGAATAACGATATTTTTCTAGCCAGTATCACCACCATGTTTAGCCTGTGTAAAATAAGCGTTTATGTTGCTTTTTAAAAATTGTTTTGTTTGAATGTTTGATTTTAGGACACTGTTTTTATTTTGAGCTATTTTCTTTTTTAATTGAAAAAAAAAATACATACTTGATTTATGATCGTAGCTTATTTAAGAGGTAAAAAAGAAACAATCGACGTATCACTCTCCTATAGGGATATGGCAAAAGATGGCGGAATTTCTGTTATCAGGTTTCGGGTCGAATTCTAAATTTTGATTGGT
>FIZT01049379.1:0-10827 GCA_900065295.1 Paracoccus marginatus
AAAAAAATTCACCCCTTTTCACTCTCTTAACCTTCAAACACGTTTTCTGGCGTTTCTAGGGAAGTTTACTTTTTACACGTTAACTACCTTTTCATATGATGCATGTTGGTGGGTTACGAGGTTCTCGATCTACGCAGTCGATATGAGTAAACTACCTCCACATAGATCCATTGACGACGTACCGAAGGTATTTTCTAGGGGGGAGGAGAATTAGTGAAAATTCCAACTGAAATTCTCGAAATTCCCAACTCCCATATTTCACTTTGAAAATTTTTTTTGACCTTGTCGTCGTTATACATAACCCGAGCGAAGCGAGGCCGACAATAAGAAAATTCGAAAAAAAAATTGAAATTGATGATTTTCAACATTCAGTAGTATGTTTTTGTCGTTTTTACAGCCCGAGCGAGTAAGAAAATTTAGTGGAAATTTTTTCAAAAAATTAAAATTTTAGCTTGAAAAAGTCGTATCTTTTTGCTTTTACGTTAGTTGAGAAACTTTTAAGCAAAAAATTTTTCTCAGAGGGAAGCTCCCCCGCCCCTCTATCGGTACGTCACTGCATAGATCCATCTTCTCTTTATAGAGACTCCATCGCTTTCAAAAATGAGATTTTCACGGTATCTTTTCTTCTACATTCAATTTCCTACAACTTTTGTTTGAATTTTTTTTTTTGCACGATGGCTTTGTAAGGAGGTAAAGAGCACTGGAAGAATTTCAAAAATTTGAAAATAGGGATAAAATTTTTCAAAATGTTGCATCATTAAATATTGTGAAGTGAAAATTGGTGGAATGGGGAGGGGGTGTAAAAAACGGAAAATTAAAAATCATAGTTTTTAAAACGTTGAAAATAATTGTAAAAAATCAATTTCTAAATAGGAACTGCAACCAAAAAGAAATTCTCTGGAATGGAAAATAGATAATTTTCTTCAAAAAATCATTCTACACTCGAGCGATTTCCTTTTTTTTCGAAAACGTTCATTGTACGAGTATGATTGCAATAATTATCTACACCTACCAACAATTCGTTTAAATTTGCTTCAAAAGTTATTACGTAGGACATTGTGACGCAGAATAAGTATCTACCTACCTAAGTATTTTAATAAAATAGAATTAATTTCGACACAAAATTTCGACACAACGAAGAGCCTTTTTTTAAGCGATTACACATTTTTCATCACTTGAATTTTGGGCTCGTCGCTCATGGTGGCAAAATTTAGATGCCAATTCTCTAAATTTAATACAAAATATCGAGAATATATTCAAATTACGAATGGTTTTAAGATTACGTTAATGAAAGAAAAAAATTAAAAATGGATATAACCTGTTGCAATAGACGTCTGCGTTCCTCTCTTGCACCGTACTGTGTTCAATTTCGGGTAAAAAAATTCTACGAAGAGTAACAAAATACGTACGTTAAAAAGACAGGTATAGATCTAGATATAGGTACTATTACTCGACGTACTCGTTAAATTATACGTCCCACATACGTACATATCTAAATACTCGAACGAAAACCACCCGGACACCTTTTCATCACTCCCATCCGCGGAACAAAAAAAAAAGATGAGACGATTGGAAATACCTACGTCAAATGGGAGTACGATCTATCATCGGCTGTTTATCGGCTACTTCTTCAGTTAGTATACCCAAGGAACCAGATACTCACAATTAGCTCAAATGTTGTCCATTTTTCAAGTTTCGCTATTTCGAAATTCGTCAACTTCGAAAAATAATGCAAATTTTTTGAAATTTTGAAATATGTACTTGCAATTATAAAATTTATCATATTTTCTAAAGGGCATGCCCGGTGAAGTAACAGCAATGGAATTTTTTTGTCAAAAAGTGCGCTTTGGAACATCGTCAAAAATAATGAAAACTGACCACCCATAAAATTGAGCTCGCACAGATATGTAGGTCTTATTTTCCACGACGCTCTCGAGGAAAGTGTCGTACTTCCCACGAGAGCGTCGTGGAAAATAAGACCTATCTGTACGAGCTCAATTTTATGGGTGGTCAGTTTTCATTATTTTTGACGATGTTTCACCATTCCAAAATTCTTGAAACTTGTATAATATATTTAGGGATAAATAGCACACTTTTAGACAAAAAAAAAAACTCCATTGCCGCTATCACCATTTTTTCGACATGGCGGCTCAAAATTTTTAAAACGCCACAACAACGAAAAAATTACCGCAAAAAATTTGAAAAATCCATTTGTTCTTCTTACCCTCTATGTAGAATTGATCTAAAAAAACGCGAAATTTTCATCTCCATTTATTGGCGAAAATTGAAAAAATTACGAAAAGAATAATAGATTTTAGCCCCTCCTCTCCAAAATACTTGCGCTATTTTTAAAAATCTGTCAACCAAAATTAAATTCTTAGAAATAGTGCAAAAAGAAAATTAAACGCGAATATTGAATAAAATATAAAGAAATCACGAACACCTAAGTCCGTCAGGAGTGTTTGGCAGGTGTACATGTAAACACGATATATACCTACTTACAAAATGGGCAGAAATTGACAAAGTGGAAAGTACCTAAACAACTAAAATTTTTCCATCAAACCTAAGAATACTAATCTGAAAATAATATAAGCAGGTTATGTGTTCGCCTAATAAAATTAAAACATGAATAATCAACCTGATTTAAGGAAGTACCTGCTCTAGGGCAAAACAATAAACAAAAAAAAAAAAAAACACGAAAATTGAAAGCAACCCTTACAAAACCAAAAATATTCAGCAAACCACACCCCAAAGACGAGGGAATCATGATGAAAAACTTGCAATAAAATAGGTATCTGAATTACTTACCACAGCACAGGTCCCAGCGATGATCCATAAAAATGGCACATTCACTCGCGAAAAAGTAATAGAAATTTAAAACGGAAACTGGCACGCGAAAACATGAAAAATTCACTCGAAAATTATTATAACCCCGCGAAGTTACTTTAAAAATTATTTAAATCGAAAAAAAAATACCGAAGCGAAGCCGAAACATAAAAACGACTAATTAAACTAAACTACACCGCACTCTTACTAAAAAAAGTAATTAAATAAAATCGCGAACACGCGAGATCTCATTGAGAGGTGTTCACTCGACCACTGCCAAAACTAGACTGAGCTGAAAATGAGTTTGTGGCCGGAAGTAAACATAACATTCAAGAGGCGCTCTCTGGCGGATTTTACTTGTAACTTTTTTTCAACTCAGTTTTCAATTTTTTTAATATTTTCTATACTATTTAATTTTTTTTTTAATTTTTACTTTTAATTTTTGGAACAATTTTCTAAAAGTGATGCATTTTTTTTTATTTTTTTATAAATGATTTTTTTAATAATTTTTTTTTCAATTTATTTTTTCAACTTGATAATTTTCATTTTTTTTTTTTACATTTTTCATTTTTAAAAATTTTTGTGAATTGAAAAAAAAATTGAAATTAAATGAAATTGCGAGCACGCGAGAGCTTATTGAGAGAGATTTCTTCTGTAACTCTCTTCTGACTCAATTTTCATTTTTTTTTACATTTTTCATTTTTTTCAACTTTTTACAATTTATTTTTTTTCAAATTTTGAAAACAGTAGTGATGCATATTTATTGTTTTTTTTTTATGAAAGATTTTTCAATCACGCCCTATGCTGGGATTTTGATTTAGGGATTTGTTAATTTTTTGAAATTGATCCAAATTAAAAAATACTGCCGATTTTTTGGACTTTGTCAACTTTTCAAAAATTTTCAATTTCTCAAAATTTAAAATTTTTTCAATTTTGTTAAGTTATTCAATTTTTTAAAATTTTCACAATTTTTCAATTTTTAAAAATTTTCAGTTTTTTAATTTTTCAATTTTGTAATATTTTTAAATTTTCTGAGATTTTTAAATTTTTAAAAATTTTCCAATTTTCCAATTTTTTAAAATTTCACGATTCTTTAAAATTTTCCGATTTTTTAAAAAGTTTTTGTTAATTTTTAATTTTTAAATTTAAAAAAAAAATTCATTCTTTTGAAATTTTTTAGAAGTTATGAATTTTTCCAATTTTGTTAATTTTTTGATATTGTCTTGTACAATTTTTTTTTTCAATCAAAATTTTAAGGTGGTCACAGGAGTCAGTAGCCCTCTACATTGACATTTCAATGCCAACAGTTTTTTTCAGATGAGGCCAGAAAACCTAACTACTTGAAACGGTCATCTTTGGCAAGTGCATAGATGGATGTGGCACCTCCAAACGAGTCTCCCATTATGATCGGATCAGATAAATCTAGTCTGTCCTGCGATACAACAATGAAACGAGGAAAATTGAAATAATATACGATACAAAAGTAGGTAATTTCTCATCGTACGTACACTACATATTACGAGCACATCATCGATTAAATGCCATGTCACGATATCACGTCAATCAAATAATGAAACGTCACCAATAATACTCGCTTTGAGCAAACATACGAAGTAGGAGGCACACCACAAATGTAGATTTATGTATGTATGTAAATTGCGGGTACTTTACCCTGAAACAACTCGTATCAAAATTACATCTGAACTTGTTTTGAAAACTTGCGTTATTGATTTGGGTTGAAAATCAGTGTTACTGTTTTCTCGATTTCTTAGAAATAACGAAAAATCTCGAAAAATGTCCAGCTTTACAGCATTTTCATTTTGGTGCGGTTTGGAACGCAAAATATTTTCAAATACAGATATTATTTATTTCGTAAAGCATACATTTATCTTACAACCATCGAAATGTACAGAAAGTAATTAGAAAAAAAAAGAGAAAAAATACAAAATGGTAATTAAATAATTTCTTATACAAACAGAATAATAGAGGAATGTACAATGATTTGCTAAAAAAAAAAAAAAAAAAAACACGAAACAAAAAAAGTAGTACAAACTATAAACACAATTTACATACAGGGAATAGGTTGAAAATAATTAGAATCGAAAATTGAAGAAAACAACAAACAAAACAAATCTAAAACATCGAAGAGACATCCAAGCCACTCGTATTCCGTTAAAAACACGAATAATGTATTTTACAATCAAGCGTACAAAAAACTTTTTTTTCCTTCATCGTAATGTTGAATAATTTTAAGAAACGTCGACGAGAAAACGTTTCGAAATGATAATTTCCAATCAGTCATACGTACGCTCGTAGGCGAGTAATTAAAAACCGAATTGATATATTATATATTTTTTTCATATTTTCATACTTATTATTTTATTCAGCCCCCCCCCCCCAAAAAAAAAACGACTAATCGAACCAAACACCAAAGTAGAATAAGTTTCATGGAAAGACATAAAAATTCTTCGAGCCTCGTTCACATGTAAATAGAAAGTAAGTAGGCGTATATGTATAGGAAACCGAATAAAAGCAATTCGTAATCATAAAAAAAAAAAAAAAAATTAAAAAAATAAAAGATTCGACTAGGTCACAATATTCGACTACATAAAATGATCCGGCCGCCACGACACAACTGAATACGTAAGAAAACGTCTCTTGGAAAATTTTTACGTCGCTGGTACGCTCCGACCACCAAGCAGGCAGGTAGCTTTCGACGTACCCGTTCGACGACCACGATTCGTCTATAAATTAATACAAATAACACCCTATACAAGTACAACTTACAATACAAGAAAAATCACAGGAATATTTGCGTGCTCCCCTGCATCTCGATCATCGCGCACTGATAACATTTAAAAAAAAAGAAAAGAAAAAAACTAAAACTACAACTAAGGGGAAGGGAGGGGAAACGTTCAAGAAACCTCTCACATAATGTCGCCTTTGCGTGTATACGGCTGTAGGTACCTATACTATTAATTATATATTGCCTGTTTTCTGTGTATATCTGTACTCTCTCGAATATATGTATGAAAAATGCTCTGTTAAATACTTCCTCTATTAGACGATATGGTGAGAAAATGAATGCGACGGGGTTTCCAACATGCCTGTCGTCAGAAAAAAAAAAATCCAGAGAAATAGTATACCGCCAAATAGCGCGTATAAATCTCAATTAGCTCGTCTTTTTACACGTATTGCCTGTCTTTAAAAAATTATTGCTATTGCGCACTTTTTTTTTCTTCAATAAAGCGTATTTGAATTTCAGTTTACCAACGGGGCATTAGGGGATTGAAGTGCGACACTTGGCGGGGTCTTCTTTATAAGAAAACGAAAACACAAACTAACGACGACGTCGAAAAAACAAAATAAAAGCACCACATCGAAAAAAAAATAATTAAAGACTAGGCGTGGTAAAACGATGAGTCACATAAAACAAAATACAATAATAATAGAAAATAAAACAATCCGCCGAATGTAGTAAAGAGGGGCGCGGGGCGGCACACGTACTTACGTGAGTACGTTACATCGAGAAAAAAAAATGAAAATATAACGCTAAATACAAATCGACTTATTACGAATTACCACCCTCGCGGAAGGCGATACCTATCGTAATAAAATTATGTACAAAATATTACACGACGTAACAAACCGATAAAATCAAATTAATTCAGCTAAACATCACAATCGTTTACATTTAAAATGAAGTATTCCGATGACGCTGATTTTTGGTAAAAGAAGGGTATCACAGGTCATCTCGACAAGTTGGTCAAAGCAACAGGTATGTATAATATAATAATAATAGTAATAAGTATAATATCGAAAAAAAAAATTAAAATTAAACACAAAAAAAATTACAATTCAATCTTCTTTCCTTTTTTTTTTTAACCAAACGTAAAAATTCTTTGTATAGAAAAAAAAAAAAAAAAACATTAAAATTAGAAATAAAAATATTAATAAAACGCTGTGGGCGCGCGCTTTGGCCATTTCAATTAATAAGAGGGGCTGCTGCGTCGCGTCTGCATCATCTGCTAATATGTTCGGGTGTAATTAGAGCAGCCAGCGTAGTCATCAGAGGTACTAGTACGCACATTACGAATGAGATATGGCTTCTACTTAACGACGAACTACCTCCGTTTACTATTCCATCACAGTCAGCTGCAAACGAAAACATAAGGACAAAAATTATTCAAGAGTAAATACGAAATTACCTATTAATATTAAGTATAAACAGTGGCAACTACACAAAAACAAAAAATCGAAGTTTATGGTACTTACGTGTCGAGAAAAAAAGGCTTTTAATTACCTAATCAAAATCTGGAGTTGGATAATTCAGAAACATGGCCTCTAATAAACTTCAAACTTTGTATGTAATTCAACTAAGTATTCAGAATCTGGTTTATCCTCATTCAAAAACTACCTATGTTTTGAGTTGCCAAAATCGAGGACTGTGTGCATCGATCGCGAACTTTTTCCGCGTATTTTCGCTTTAAAAAAAAACGCTCGTATCTTAGAGACTATGAACGAGAGATCAAATCTAACGCCGGATTCGAGTTCAGCAACCTTGATTTTAGTCGAAAACAAGTGCTATTTCGATTTTTTTGAAATCGACAAAATTATAATAAAATCTGGTGCTTTATTATTATTTAGAACCTGGGGGTTCATTATGCGAAATCTGGGCATCAGTTACTCAAAATCTGGGGTTTGATCATTCAAAACCTGCGGTTTAATCACTCAAAAGTTTGGGTTCATTTTAAAATCTGGTGTTTCATTATGGTTCAAAACCTGGGGTTTCAATGGCCACGATATGAGAATGGATTATTCAAAACCTGAGATTTAATTACTGGAGCTCTGGGATTCAGTTATTCTAAATCTGGAATTCGATTACTCAAAACATAGGTTTCATTATGGTTCAGAACCTGGGGCTTTATTAATCAAAATCGGATATTGAATTATTCAAAACTTGGGATTTAATTACTGGAGTTCTGGGATTCAATTATTGGAGCTCTGGGATTTAATTATTCGAAATCTGAGATTCCATTACCCAAAATTTGGAGTTTTGTCATTCAACATCTGGGATTTAATTACTCAAAACCTGGGGTTTCATTTAAAAATCTGGTGTTTCATCATGGTTCAGAACTTGGGGCTTCCTTGATCAAAATCGGTGATTGAATTATTCAAAACCGGGGATTTAATTCTTCGAGTTCTGGGATTCAATTATTCAAAATCTGGAAACGCATTACTCACAATTTGTGGTTTTATTATTCAAAATCTGGGATTCTGTTACCTACATAAAACCTGATGCCGTTGTTCAGAACGTGGGAATATTGTGGTTCAAAATCTGGGATTTGAGTATTCAGAACCTACCTAGTTTTCAATTGGGCACCTACTCAAAATCTGGGATTAGTGTGATTGAAAACCTAGGGTTCGATTGCTTGAATTATTTCACCTAACTTATTCAGAAACTCGCTTGAAATAATTTTTGTAACGTTCGACTTCGATTCAATCATTAATACTATTTTAATCAAGCCCCTTGGATGCGGACTCATTCCATTTATAAACCTTTTCCATCGAATCTATTTCTTTGAAAAGGGGGTGGGGAGGGGGAGAAACAACGCCCAATCGATACCGATTACATAGAACTTGGTGACCGAGCAAGTGGCTTTCGATACATCCATAATAGGTACCTACCTACCTACCTACCTACATACATCTAATCTACCTAGTATATTCGAAAAATCATTATTCAAAGCTCGCCCACCTCACCTGCGTTCAGCTAACACCCAACCACAGCAAACGCCAACCAAGGCACACGCTTCGCAATTCCCCAGACGATACGCGAGCTCAACATACACGCGACCGTTTCCGCTGCTCCGTTCGGTTCATACTTTTCTGCACGAGAAATACGAGTAGCTAGCTACCCGCAACCCACCTCACCTCGCAATTCATGGTAAAAATTCACAATATACTTCGGCAATTTCGATTGCGATTTCATTCCTCAACCTTCCTACTGTAGCCGATGTTTCAAGTACCTACATATAAGCCACAACATACACAAACCTACTACGATCGACGTGTGTGACTGTGGTCGTGGTCGCCTGACTCGAACCAGAGGGGGGGGGGGGGATTTTACCCTGACATAAAATGCCAATTTTTATAATATCTAATACCCCGACGTTGTCGTTTTTCCACATTCTATATGTGCTTTCGTGATACATACCAACTGTCTATACCACCATCGCATTGCTTTAGCATAATAATAATAATAATAATACTACTTAATCGACGTTGCTCGCCACCATAATTCATCTACGTAGGTAATAGATATCGTCCAGTCGTAACCCTGTATGGCCAAGGTATAGGTAAACGCTGGTGGTGTATGCACGGCTTTTACGTCGGTAAGTAAACTCACATAGTATCAAAATAATTTATTAACCTTTGGCGAATGACGAATAAAAAAAAAGGCTAAGAATTCACCAACCCACAGATACAGGTATATCGTGTAACACGCACACCTTGACTTATCCGAATTCGCGTTTTGAAAGACATTTTTCGTTCGATTCGTTTCGATTTATAGGTTTTTTAATCTGGTACGAATCTTGGCATTTTTTAAAAATTGATTTTATTTTCGGGAACGAACTCTTATTAAGAAGTAATTTTTATTTGTTGTTGAGTTTTTTGGGTTTTGTTTTTCGTTTTTTTTTGGTGGTGGTGGTGGGGGGGGGGGGAGAGGCAGTTAATTGAAAAGACCAAAATTTCAACTTTAGAATTGATTGGTCGAGATCATAGGAAATTTAACACAGAACAACTTTTGTAAGGTTTCAGCCCCCTTGCAGGGGTAGCGCAAAAATTGGAGGATGATTTTGATTGATTGATTGGGAAGAGATTTAGCTAATTGTTGAACTTCTTGGAATAAAAACTCTGACCATCTTCAAAGACTCGGGCACATTAAATGGCCTAATTGACTCTGACAAAATGTTGCCAACATTTTTCTCATTTGATTTACGTACCTCGGTGAAATGTGATTTCAGAGCGTATGAGCAATTTCTACCTCATCCCCAAAATTTTTCATTTTCACAGAATTTTTAAATTCTCAATTTTTACAAAATTTAGAACTTCAAAATCTTCACATAATTTTTCATACTCACAGAAGTTTAAAATTTTCAATTTCCGCATATTTAAAATTTCTACAAAATTTTCAATTCTGCAAAATGTTTTGTTTTTACAATAGAATTTTAAAACATTCAATTTTCATGGAATTTAACCATTTCAATAATTTTTTAAATTTTTAATTTTTACAAAATTTTCCATGTTCACAAATTTTCTTCCTTTTTTTTTTTTTTTTTTTTTTTTAAAATTTTTCATTTTTCCAAATTTTTTTCCTTTTTTTTTTTTTTTTTTTTTTATAGAATTTACTATTTTCACTGAGTTTTAAAATTCTCAATTCTTACAGAACTTTCCATTTTCATGGAACTTTAAAATTTTTCATTTTTACAAAATCTTCCATTTTCACAGGATTTTTTTTACCAAATTTTAGGTTTTCACAGAATTTTAAAATTTTTTATTTTCGCAAATTTTTCATTTCACAGAATTTTGAAGTTTTCATTTTTATTTTTCATTTTCGCAGAATTTTAGAATTTCCAATTTTTACAAAGTTTAATATTTTCCCAAAATTTTCCTTTTTCACAGAATTTAAAAATTTTTAATGTTCATTAATGTTTCATTTTTACAGAATTTCAAAATTTAAAATTTTCAAAGAATTTTATTAGTCGGGGAGCCAGCATAGAGGGGAGTTGCACTCCCCCTGCCGATCCTCGGGGACATTTATTTTCTTGAAGGGGGTATCCTAGGGAACATTTCTAGCGGTGGTCCTCAAAAAAAGAAGTGGCTTTACTTACAGAATGGCGGCCATTTTGAGTGAACCTTACCCCCAAAATCAACATTTCCCATTATAACTCCGAAACGGTGCGACTTACGATAAAATTTATAATAACAGAAAATGTT
>FIZT01049422.1:0-14217 GCA_900065295.1 Paracoccus marginatus
AAAAAATATTCAAATTGAAAAATCAAAATCCCCCCCCCCCCCAAAAAAAAAAAAACTGAAAACGAAAAAATTAAAACTAAAAAAAATTTGGAAGCAGCAACGCCTTGGATAATTTACAAATTTTTCGCTGCAGCTAGATACCATACTCCATCAGCAAGGTCCTTCGCTCATGAAAAATGACATTCGTGCCATGTTTTTGACTTAATTTTCAACACGCGAGTGCCTCTCTCGTTAATCCTGCCGCTGGTTCCACCCATCCGCTTACATTTTTGGACAAAGTGTATGGCGCGATTCTCCGGTCAGAATGTTCATTATCATACGTACGACACGAAAATTAAGTCTAAATTTCCAGCCCGTTGGTCTATTTTAATTGGATACCATTGAAGAGTGGTCCGCGAGACATGCGACCCTTTTTGAAATCACTATACACAGTCTACGCGCTGCGAGCTTACTCCACCGATGATGCCTGGACTCTAAATTGGAAAAAGTTTAATTTCGAGTAGCGTCCGGTTGACACACGACTCGTACACGGGCTCCATGTTTTCATACTCTTTGTTGGGCGCATTCGAAATACTAATACACAAACGAGAAATACCAGAGTAATAAGCGACTGGCCCTAATGTCTCATCCGATGAACCAGCAAATGATCGCGCACAGATGCAATTACGCGGCCGCAACGCCGGCTCGTTTCAATTAAGGGCCGAATTACAATTCGCCGCTCATTCACAAATGATGCTCGATTGAAACTACTGCATAGGTCAAGTTCCGTATACTCCGTTATCTAATTTAGCCAGCCTTATATACCGTACGTGTGTGTACGTATATCTCTCTAAAAAGAGTTGATTTATCGACATACCGACCGACGTATGTTATGTTGTTGCGAGGGCGTGTGAAGTGGCGACTAACCGACCACGACGACGACGACGACGCCGCCGAGCACCGGCTGACGATCAACGGAAGCTGGACACAACGAGATAATGAGCGTCTTATTTATAGGTACGAGCTGCCTTAATATACGTAGACTACGTACCAATCGCCGCCGAACTTATAATAAATGAAGATGGCTTTATTTTTTTACGTCCAAGGGTACGTAATGTAGAGCTCGCGTGAACCATTCCAGTGGAAATTTCAAACCGAGGTGCTCGCGGTGCTCTGAATAGGTAGAGAAAGAAATCGAAAGTGTTATATTCGTGATCTCGCGGTATTTGTACTACAACAATAAAATACTCCGCACTGTATTATATCGTCGTATAATGTACACATATTACTATGTATGCATGTACCATACCGGTGCACAGGCTTTTCACACTCTCTTATCCGCGTTACTCGTCTAATTTCGAAATTAACATGCTAATGTAAGCGCTACCATCGCTGGCTTTGCATACTGTTGTATGCGTATTTGCTCGCAAAGTACGAGCCTTGCTCAATTAACCATTATGAGAGCGCTAATAAGTAGGTTGGTGTAAGTCGTGAGTCATTTTAAATGCTCGCTGTGCACTCGAACTCGATACGGCAAACGTATACGTATACATGTGCGTGAATCGCATGAATTTACCCCAGCATCTCATTACTGCGAGCTTGGCTTCGGTTCTGGCCGACGAGACTGTGTACGCACGTAGCTTCCATTTCCAAGTTGAACTCTGGCGTCGAGTGAACCTAAGTAAACAAAAAAAAATATTCGTTTATGTACCTACTTTGCCTCGAATAAATATTTTCAGCAAATATTGAATCAGAAGTGAAAAAAAAATTAAAATAGGAAGTAATAATACGAGAATTTTTAGCAGAATTTTTAGTCGAGCCTTCGAAAAAATTACAGGTTATTGAATTTCATACCATATCTGTTCAAAATGACCTCCAGAAAAACCTGGTGTTTACGAGCCTATGTCTTTTATGAAGAGAAAAAAAAATTTAAAAGGGCACAAAGGGCCGAGCTTGGGTTGAGATGGCAAATGGGGATGAATATTTTTTTCGGAGGTTAAGGCGGGAAGAAGGGGGGGGGGGGATAAACTTATTTTTTTCATTTTGCAATTTTTTGAATGTTGAATTCTCTACTTCTCACGTTTTTTTTTTATTTTTGTAGTTTTCAATTTTTAATGAATTTTCAATTTTTGCAAATTTCCAGAGAATTTTTCATTTTTACAAAATTCTCAATTTTTGCAGAATTTTTCATTTTCATCAAATTTTTCAAATTTTCAATTTTGACTAAAAAAAACTCTCAGAAGAATTTTTTTGAATTGCTCAGAAAAAATTGGTCGGGTCAAAAACTCTTTCTGAATGACCTGGGCCACCCAAGCCCCCCTTTAGATCCACCTATGTTCAAGTGTCAATTGGTAGTGAGTAGAGAATAAAAATAATTTCAGCATTCTTTGACCCGAGGATGCTGAGCACAATATTTTTCAAAGTAGCTTCCTATTCAAAAATTTTTTAAAAACGTGAATAAGTACCAGGTACTTGCAATGAATTTCAATTTGAAAAAGTTTTTAAAAACGATTCAGCATTCCCAAAAATTTTGAGATTTTTTTCCACTTTTTTTTTTTTATAGAGAAAAGTTGAATGCAAAACATCATGAAAAATCAAATTTTGAAAAATTCTCATTTCATAAAAAATTTGTTTTGCGAAAAAATTTCAAAATGATTTTTTTTTGAAAAGTGGCATTTTAAAAATTTGAAAAAATTTTGAAAAAATTTCAAGTGCATTTAGAAGAGTAAATCGTACATTTTCTCTCTTCCACTCTCTCATTTAGAATCAGAGAAAATTTCATTGAAAAGAAGTAAAAGTTGCTCAACAAGCAAATCATTGAAAAAAGAACTGAAGTTTCAGTAAATTTCACTGATTTTTCAGTCAACGAAAAATTACTGAAAAATCAGTAAAACTCGCTGTAAAATCAGTGAAAATTCACCGAAATTTCACTGATTCGTCTTTGGTGCAGTTTTGATTTCTTTTCCAGCGATTTTCTCTGATTCTAATTGAGAGAGCAAACTGCGCCAGGAGGAGGCATTCGAACTTGAAAGATGCAACATAACATTCGATTATCCACGTTTTCCGGTGGAAAAATATTTTGAAGCTTCCATCTTCTACCTCAAGCGAACAAAATTACCCAAATCTTACTCTTTCACGGGGGGAAAAAAATCTTGAAGCTAAATTACCCCCCCCCCCCAGTCTCTACACGCTTCGTTATCGCAAAACCCAAAATTCGCCCAGCAAAGGCTTCTTTTTTTTTGGGACAGAACGATGACACGTATTACCTCACCGCGTCTCCGTTTCGAAAATCTTTTCATATCCTGCTCGGCGTCAAAGAAAAAATTAAATCCTTCGATAAAAGAGCGCGTCGCAACGTAAAACGCTCAGATAAGGCGGACCAATATCATTAAAGGTAATTTTTACGCCGAATAGAGCCTCCGTCGAAAAGTACTGATAAAAATATCGTTAAGTATGAAATTCAACTCGGTTATAATATTCGCCAGATAAAAAAGTATAGCAGTATACACAAAGCAGCGAGCGTAAACCACCCTGCAGATAATACCGCCGAATTGTGGTACATGGCGGTGGGAGGCTGGGTGCGGGCGACAAAACGACGATAATTTCTTAACCCTGGCCCGGTTTCTTTATCCTTTCGCCCATCTCTTGAGCGAGAAAGAATGAAAGCGAGCGTAAGAAAAAAAATAATAAAAATAAACCGACGAAGTATTCATAAAAGCGTATATTCGTGTATCTTATTTAGGACAATCTCTCGCGCTCGTAATCATTTGCTGCGTTCCGTGTATATATAGGCCTACTATAATATCGTCATCGGCGTTATTACATTTCTATTTATCTGCTTTCGGGAAATTTTCGAGGCGAGATTTTTTTTCTCTTTCGAAGGAATTTTCATACGTTTTATCGCGCTTCACTTTCCTCATTGTTGGAGATATTTCAAAGACAAGATTTTTTCCTTCTAGCAACTCGACTAAAACAAAATCCTTGTTTTTTCTCATTCCAGGTCGAACTAGTCAGTCAAGATACCGCTACAGGACGCCCCCAGCAAAGCGAAGACTTCCTCCTCGACACACATCGAGCTGTAGCAGTGGAATTGGAAACCTCACCACCAGACTTATCCGTCCTCACTGCATCGCCAGACACTCCGAAAAGCCAAGACATTGATTCGAACGAAGTATTCATGAGGCATTCGGCGCAAGCCTCGCAGAACCACTTAGAAGTACGAGGAATGCCTCACAAGATCGATATGCTCGTCGAGAAACAACAAATTGAGATTTTCTTCGCTATCGGAGCTGCCTTCGGGGTGTTCCTGCTGGTGCTGGTGGTGCTGGTATATGCGAGCTGTCGCCATAGCGATATGATCTCGTATCCTCGTCCAAACAGCGATATATTCTCCATCAAGCCGGGCAAGAAGGTCGATTCGCGTTTTCCAAAAGGTAAGAGCGAGTTAATTTGTTTCTTGATATACATAAAAGCGACAATGACAGATTACAAGTGTAACGGTTCGTCGACGTTGGAACAACGAAAAAAAAAAAAAGAAGGCTTTTGAAAAAAGGTGACGAGCAAGTTATTCAGCCGTGGCAGAGTGAGCGAGACAGAGGCGTTTGAAACAAAAAAAAGCAAGGTGACAAAATAAACTACGCAACGAGGGATAAAAGGTTGAGCTAGACCGGAGAGAGGCGAACGTCGGTCGTGGGTTTTTTAGCGCCCGAATATAAAGTACACCCTTTCGATGTAACACTTTAAATGTTATTCGAACTACACAACGGGTACCTGCGCGCGCTCTATCCACCGTGCTAATTAATTTTCCTTTTTAATTAAAAGCGAAAATATAAATCCTCCAGAGATATCAACGCGCGAGCTACTGATATCAGCGAACAAACTCTTCTAATTTAATTATTAAACGAACCAATTGTAACCTTTAACTCCGGCTCGTATACTCTTCGCCTCAAATACGTCGCGTCCTATCGACCTAAAAATTAACTTTAATTAATTTCCGTATACCCGATTTATTTCCTTTTCATTTGATTCGCAAAAAGCGACGACCGAGTTTATTTTTTCTGTCGAAGTGAAAAGCGCGTTTGAACAATTTTTTCCTCCCGTTTTTTCCACCTTCGTTCGCCCCTTACTTGGTGGCGTTTTCCAGTACCTACCTTTTAAGCGTCGAAAATATCTACGTGTGTAACTGCCCGGTGTTCAATGTTCATATTAGACTCTCTCGAGTCACCTTTAAAAATTCGTTTTATTTGAATTTCACGTTTTTCCCTTGCTTTTTTACTGAATATTAGCATCGTACCAGTAGTTTTAGAACTTTTTGTTTCATTTTAAATCAATTTCACGTTCATTTTTTACTACCCCAAATTTTATTACAATCAATTTATTTTTTCAATATCATTGTTTCTTTGAAAAATTCAGAGTTCTTTAGAACCACATCATGTGGGTACTTCAAATGCAGGGATTTTCACGCGGAATATCAAGACATTAGCTATTTGTCAAAAAAACCTCCCCTCCCCTCTTCGCCTATCCCATCCTAAAAAAGTCAAAAATTACCTCAAAGTTGTCTATAAAATCCCATAAGAGATGAGAAAAATTTTTAAAAAATGTCCTCAATCACATAGAACATGTTCTACTCACTCAACCCGAAAAAAAAAATTTAGAGGATATTATTTCACGTGAAAATTTTTTCATTTATCCCCAGTTTAAAGATTTTTTAAAATTTTTTATTCGGGGATTCTCATAGTAGAAGTACTTTCTGATGTTTTTAATTACATTAAAATATATTGTAGCAATTTTCTTCTGTTTTTCTAATTACTTTACAGCCAACTCATTTTTTCAACTACATTATTTCACAACAAAACAATAAATGATCACTTCCCACTAAAATGTGGCCGTGTGGGTACTCAAATTATAGGAAATTTCACGGCGAATCCGATAACATCGGTCATTCGTCACCTCAACCCCTGCCCCGCCACCCCTCTCAGAAAACTCCTCCATCTTTGATGAAAAATAAACCTTAATCTGTTTCTTCCGCCCTTCCACCTCAAACCCCACTAATCAAACTTACTAATTTCAGAATTCGTTCCAATACTGACCCTGGTAACTGAAAATATCTCAAAACGAACGTTGAACTCGCACACCAGCGAAGCTCCAGACAAACCATCGCATTCGAAAACCGATCCGAATCACATACGAAACGACCCTCAATCTTCGACGGCAACCAATTTCGTCGACCAATTACCACGTGACACGAACGTTTGCGCAAATACCTCACACCGGTCTTACTGTGATAGAAATATTAAACACGATTACGTAAATCGTAGCAATATTTCGTAATGCGTATTCGTACCTGTATCTACTTCAATATAGTAAAATTTAATTTTGTATTTTATGTACATACTTTCTCGTTTAAAAATTTATTATTTAAAAAAAAAATTGATCGCTTTACGATAATTTTTTTTTTTTTTTACTAAAAACTACCATCTCCGCTGACTCAGGAGACAAGTTTCTATATAAATTTTTAAAAGCTTGACCGATAAAGCGATATTATAATTGATTCTTGTAGTTGCGAATCTAGTCCCGGTACGAACTTTCAAATTCGAATAGAGGAATGCATTTTTATTATTATTTTTTTCTATCAAAATATACATACGTACATATTTAAATAAAAATCAAAATAATTTATACGTAGGCTAGTAATACGATCATTTTATCGAAATTTTTTGTTTAAAAAAAAAATTGCAAAACGTACGTACGATTTCGCTAGTCATTTCGTTATTCATCTTGCAAAAAAAATTTTAAAAAACGCATACTTGAAACGAGCGAATTGTGTAGCCTACGATGGTAAAATTTTTTCTAGTCAGTGACTATTTAATCGAAATTTGTACGTATTTTTGTAAATATTTTACTTTTCGAATAAGTTTTTTTTTTTGTATATTTCATTTTCGAATTAATTTTCGAGTAATTTCGTGTGTGTGATTTTTAAAACAAATTGTTTTACGTTTTTTTCTCTTTTTTTGTTTACATATATTATGAGAATTTATTGTTATTTTGTGATACGTTTCAATATTCCGTAACAAAGTGCCAATTTTGTAATCGAAAACTGTAATGATTAGTATACTCTGACGATTTCTCCCCCTTCAATATCCTCATTTCTCAGTCATAAAACGTTAATAATAAACCGGGTGATTTCTTTTTTTGATGCAAAATATCCAACTAAATAATTTTACCTATACGTAATTAACCGTGAATGTGTATTTTTATACCTATATAAGTTGTTTAACGTACATGTACAATAATTTCGCGTGTATTTATTTTACCCTATTCCTCATATTATATAGATGAAAAGTTTATATAAATATATTATACATAATTTGTAAATGACGTGTTGAAAATTTGTAATGTATAAATATACGAACGTTTTCTCAAAAAAAAAAGAGTATTAATTTTTATAATAATGCGTTTGCCATTGTTATAGATTTAGTGGGTACTTTTACCCACTCTTAATCCTGCGTTTATTACCAAACAGCCAGCATTAATGGCGCTGGTATGGCGCTTTAAAAACAAATGCACTTTGGACGAGGTTTCCGGTTGGTTTTCTCAAGGTTGTAGACAAAACCGCAGGTAAAGAAAAATAACAACAAAAAACACGTAAAGTTATAACGTGGAATTAATTCGTCGTTATAGCGAGATGTAAATGCCCTGCTGCTAAATTACCAACACCACCGCCACACAGGTGGGTCGCCGTTTTTGGTAATTTATTCGATATTTTCGTCGGCGAAAAGGGAAGTAGGTAAGTAAAGTGTAATTTTAAATTACATACCTATTGGTCAGGATTATCGAGAAAATGTCAGAAATTTTTCAGCAAGTAAAGAGTTGAGGAAAAAAATTTTCGAGCCTTAAAAAAGAATGCTCGAAATGAATAACCATACTCGTTATAGCATTTTCCCCAAATAATTTCAATTTACCTCTTCCTCTCTTTTCGTCACTTGGCAGAATCTTTCTAAAGCACCTATTACCTAACCTCGCTCGCACGCCATTTCGAACCGATTTCGACAAAAAACCTCTCGATTCGTCAACCCATATACTCGCAATTCCGCGTAGGGCAAGCAAATAATCTCGGTGATCTGATCATTAATTTATCATTAGCGTCTCGCAATGGCGCTGCTGGTAAGTATTTTGCAAAATACCGCACCATACACGAGTGTATAATAATGTGTAGAAATACCGAAACGTATGTCCGGTATCCGGTACTAAAGTACCAATTTCGAGATACGCGGCTCGAGAGACGCCGAGGGATGGTTTTTTGCTCGTACAATGTAACAGTCGTTCTGTGTTTCTCGACGCGAAGAGGATGTCTGCGGAGCATTATTATAAAAGCCAACTGGTACCCGGTCTTTTATATGTATATGGAAAAAGTGAAGTGGAATGGCCATGTGTTTCTTATATAATATTGTATATCTAAATGTTTTAACAAAACACACAAAACACTTAATTATTATACCATTTCGAGCTGTTTCTTTCTTTCTTTTCCATCTTCCAAGCACTGCGCGCATTATTCTGGAAGAAACGAAAAAAAATAATACGAAACGTTTAACGATGCGTAGGCGCCAATCAACGGATATTTCGAGTACCATCGATCTTGACGCAGCGTAATATGTATTTTTTACGAGTGGAAAAAAAGAATAAAAACACCCAAAAAAATCTTCCAGCCATATCTTCGGAATAAAAAAGTAATTAAAAAACAACAACAAGGAGAACAACCTAAACATTAGGTACGTCTGTACAGATAAGCTTTTAGTGAGAATACCAAACGAGCAGCACGGTAATGCAACAATATCTCAGATATGGGCTGGGCGAGGCGAACAGGGAGGCCTTTAAATTGAACATAAATCTGGAGTAGGATGCTGCGTTGGATGTGATACAAAAGAGCGTCCAAATCAACGTTGAAAATCCGTCTTGTTGCGGTGTTTAGGTCCGCAGTCTGGATATTTTTACGTGAGATTTCAACTACGAAACTCGAGAATTTTAAAATTAAATTAGAATTCATTTGCGTTACATCAGATTGGTCGTAAATTTTAATGTAAATTTTTTCAAAAATAAAATTGAATCTTAAACCTTCCTAAGTCAGATCTCGATATTCTACATATGGCAAAATATTGCTGTAAAAAGTCATTTTACGATTGATTCTTGTTCTAGACGCTAAAACAAATATTTTCCCTCCTCTTTTCTTTCCCAGGGTGCATCCACCAACATTTCAAATGCATGTGCCGCCTAATCTATGGGTCCTACAGGGAAAATTTTCAAACAAAAGTTGTTCCTCGGCATCTAACAAATAATTTCATTCCTTATAAAAATTCATTTTGGAGCAATCCCTGTCCCTCAAATTTGGAAAATAATCCTCAAAACACATCAAAATTGCAATTTTCACACTGAATCGGCCCGTCGGAACTCTATAGTCGGAACTAGATCTGTATGACTTAGGCTTTATTTTCCGAATGACTCCCGTTACAACTTACAAGCTTAGGAATAACTACCAACTGAATTACGTTTACGTGGCCGGATATTTACAGCTTAAAGTTAAAGGAGAAGTGGCCTACGCGGCCGACTATTATTCCCACAACCCCCATGACAAAATTTTCAGCTCCTCACCTCCTTCCTAACCTTTTTGGGGGGGACATCGATTCTCGTTTGAAATTTTCATTTTTTGTAGTTTTCAATGGAATTTTTTCAAACTTGCAGGAATGTTGGACACTAATATTAAGGGCTATTCATGGAATTTTTTGAAAAATTTTTGAGCATTTTTTCAAGGTCAAATGAGCATTTTAAAATTTCTAACGGTCATTTTGGCAACCCCTTTCGAACTTGCAATTGAGAAAAAAATATATAATGTGTACCTAGTCTAGGTGCACAGCATATATTTTTTCAGAATTTTTTATCTGAGTGGAAGACCTCTAAAAATGCAAAAAACATATTTTTACCCCTTTTTTCACCCTTAAATGGGCCAATGTTGGTCAAATAAAAATTTCGATGCCAATTTCAGATTCTGCAGGTCAAATTACACCCTCCCCCCATCTAGACTATTCACGATAATGTTGGTAAAACTTGAAAAATTCGATTTTCCCCTACACCCCATCGACAATTAGGTGCTAGCACATTCTGGCCTGTTTTTGGGCCCCTTGTTGATGCTAGTGCTACAATATGCCAGCATTATGCCAGAATATGCTAGCACAATGCTAGCACAGTTCCAAAAAAATGCTTTTCATGCCAGTTAAATTCTAATAGGTGCATAATTAGGACTAGCATTAAAAAATGGCCCAAAAACAGGCCAGAAAGTGCTAGCATTTTGTTGTCGGTGTGCTAGCATAATACTAGCATAATGCTGATAAATTGTACCATTTCAGTACAATCCTAGCACAATGCTAGTGTACTAGCATAATGATAATCCGAGCATTGAAGTAGCATATATGCTAGCATAAATGCTAGCATCCTGGAATCCAAATTGTCGATAGGACATAAGGGAAAATGGTTTAATTTTTCAAGTTTTGCCAAAATAATCGTGAAAAGTGTCTACATGGAGATAATTTGACCCGCAGAAATCGAATCTGGCATTGGAATTTCCATTCCATCAATATTGACCTTCGTGCCCCGTCGAAACTTGAAATTCTTGGGGTAAAAATTCAATTTTAGGAATTTTAGGCAAAGCGGTCGCGAAAAAGATGTGTACAGGGGTAAATTGACTCGCTGAACACGATTTCGTGATTAGGTTTTTCGTTCGATGATGTTTACTACCACAAAACGTATAGATTGAAATTTGAAACTTTGAATCGTCGTATTCTGGATGTTTTTTCAAAACATATTTTTCAAATTTGAGAGGCAGGGAGGGCTCCAAAATGAATTTGGATAAGAAGTAAAGTTGTACATTGAATATCGATCATCAGCTTTTGTTTGAAAAATTTTTCTGTGCGACTCACAGATCAGACGATAAACGCGTTTGAAGTTTGGGAGATGAGCTTTGAGAAAGGTGAGAAGAAAAATGGTCACGCAAATTGAATTTTTTAACTTCTTTTTTCGCTTTTGGCTCGTTTCCAATCTACAGCAGCAATTTGTAGGTATTTTTCACGTTCGAACCCGGCCAATTATTCAGATAAGTTGCAAACGACCGCATAACATTCGGCCACGACCGTCTGTTCGGTGCAGTTTTGCATTGCCCATAATTGCGAACCGATAAGCCTAAATTATGAGTCCGGTGAACGAATCGCACGTTTTAACGAGCGACCAGCATGCGTCGTTCGGACTCTACACCCGCTAGCTTACCCCTGGGGCCGAGTACAAAACCTCAAAGCTCGCGCGGTAGCATACACAACACAATTGAGAAGCGAACCTCGGCTGGAAATCTTAATTACACGCCATTAAAGTATACACACTTCGGGGCGCAATACGAAACTTTTATCTGTCGCATTTTCGCGTACGATGCGACGGCGACGGCGGCGCCTCGTCCAGCACGCGCACTCGACCGCCGCCGTGTACGCTGCCGGAGACCTCTTGAACTTAAATTACAGCCGGGACGAGCGTACAGAGCGGAGCCCGATACAGCGCCGATATTTCCTAACAAGCCCCTTTACTTTACCGTATGGCTTTTCCAATATCTCGAGTTATAAATTGAGCTTAAGCGTCGTCTTATGTACGCAGATAAAGACCAGAGAGCTTCCATCGAGAAATTCTATTAACAGTCCCTAAAGATCTCGATAATATACAATTCTCTTATACGTGCTTTGAAATTCATAATTAAGGTCCTGTGTTCCCGTGTACGCCGTCACATCGACCCCTGCCCGCCCCCTCTCTTCTCTCGAGGATGCTGCCTTTCGTTAATGAAACTTTCGCCGTTTAAGCTCGTCTCGTCGCTCCGGCAAAAACCTGCATGAACGACCAAAAACATAAACACCCTACCGCGAGTAATTTTCTTCGAATTAGGGCACGAGAAAGAGAAAGAAAAAAATGCGGAAAACATTTACACCAGCATTGCAGCCAGATTTACGAGCGGTTCGACGAACATAAAAAAAATCCATCTCGGCTATTTCGTCGCTTTCTGCTCCACCGACTCGTCGTGTACGTCTGCCAAAAAATCGCAATCGACGAAAATACGTGTATATTTGGAGAAAAAAAAACGAGTTTTTCAATTTTCTCGCACCTATTTTTAACGTCGTCGGGACGTCGAGCGTTCAACTCTTTCACGTTTCGCTAAAGCCTTTATAAAAAATTACCATCGGGTTTATAAATTGGAAATCTGGAAAGTTTTTTTCCATCACGAACGCGATAATTCTATTTTTTTTTTTTTTTTTTCTAAACACCGAATAAAGCGAAGAAAGATTTCTCGATTTTTTTAAAATACGAAAAAAATAATAATTTTTATGAATTCAAAATAATCCACCGTCATGCCCAGCACATTCACGACTCGAACCACTTCCTTATCATTTTGAACAGCCCATATGGAGCCAATCTCGAGAGTCAACCAGCACCAAAATGACTTTCATCTGGTTCACTTCGACATGCACATGCCAACCCTTGAAATTAGCCGACCCGAGTAAACCATCGCGTCGTCCCAGGTACCGAGACCTACCCGCAGAGTAGAAGTTAAATAAACCAGGCGCGGTGCTCTGCCCTCGCAGGCATACTGACACACTTCAAAGTTTAAATTACCACTTTCCGTCAACCTCTGTCATTTACTTCCTTATAAACAATTACTCGCAGGATGTTTCACTTAATTTATATCGCATGTGGTGGTACTCAGTAGTCAGTACTCACTAGTCACTACCCGGTACCTAGGGAGCACTTACACCAAACTCTAACTATACCTTTGGGAACCCCTCACACGCCGAAGAATAAACTCGACACCGCTACGAGACGTCGTCGTCCGCAAAGAGAACGAAATATTTTTATGAAAACTTCCACAAAAAGGAATTATACTTCTTCGACGACTTACACAAGTTGAAATATTTATGTTATTAAGGCGGTTCTCTAAATCTGCGGCTGTCTTTTCGTTTACTTTTTAACGATGGATTTATAACGATGGGGGTAGAACTCACGGTTGGATTATTTTTAAAGCTGGCCGCGTTCGCGTTCACGTTTATTCTACGTTTCTTTTCGCACTAGCTTTTTCGGCGTGTATACTGCGTGCCTTGTTTATTGTTTACGCGTGAAAGTATTATAATTCGTTATTGTTATTTTTTGTAGGTATGTAGGCGACTAGGCGATAGATTTGGAATTTTTTCCAGTTTAAGCTGGATAAGATACTTCGAAGGCTTTGAAAAAACAATAAATGGGGGGGAGGGTGTTCAATTTGGATTCAGCGATTAGTTGAAAAGAAAACCTCTAATTTACTCCCTTAATATGAATCAGTCAAAAAGGTCGAAATTGACTGATTAAATAGACAAAACTGAGTCACTAATCAGCGAAATTCTATGGCTTAATTTGATTCAGGAATGTCCTCCATAACTACTGAATGGAATCAGTAAAAATTTAAATTTACTGATTCGATCAGTAATTGCGAAAAATCACTGAGCCAAGAGTAAAAATTTACTGGTAAGAATCAGTAATTTTTTTCACTGATTCACACTAGTGACTCAGTTTTGCCTTTTTAATCAACGAATTTTGACTGATTCAAATTAAGAGAGTACCCGTTCAACCTCCCATCAAATCAATCCAATAAGAAATCTGTAGTTGTTCGTAAATATCTAATTATCATCTACACCGCGATCAAGGTCGTATTAAGCTCTGATATATTGCTCCGGATACCTGAAGTGAACAAAAGATCACTATTGTTGATGGAATTGATGATGGTACTTCAGATCCGGGGTTTCCGAAAAGCGAACCAAGACCTTGGTCCTATTGTTTATTGACAGGCCAACAATAGCCTTGAAAATGACCGAAAAGCGAACCAAGTAACGCTATGCCCAGTTAAGATTCGTTTTAGGGAACGAAATAAGCCAATGTTTCACGGTATGAAAATTGGAGGTGCGTTCGAGCAGCCGGTTCTACTTGCATCAAATGGCACTAATTTGCTCAAATTTACTCCAATTTGCATATTTTGAGCAAATTGATGAATTTTGTACAACTAGAAGTTGAAAATGGCCGCCAGAACGCACATGGGTTTCTTTATTTTCACAGGCAACTTTCAACATTATTTTGTAAACAAATGTTGGATTCAAGTGTTCATTTGAATTGAGACTGCTAGTTCAACGTGTT
>FIZT01049425.1:0-12940 GCA_900065295.1 Paracoccus marginatus
TTTTTTTTTTTTTTTTTTGGGGGGGGGGGGGGGGCTAAAGCCCCAACTGAGCATTTTTACATCAACTAAATCCTAAAAATAGGAAGTACAATATGGCCCGAGCGATGCGGGGCTAAGGCGATATTTGGGAGGGCTATAGCCCCCTCCCCTATCTCCGTCTATGTACACGACACCAGCATCAGTTTATCACATATTTTACGTAATATATAATTTACGAATTCAAACAGAAAAAAATAGATAGAGAGGAAACGTTTCACGCAAATCGTATTCCTATCCTATAATATTTCAGTTCATCACTACAAGTTTCAAGTTTTGTCAAGCATACCGGTAGCAGGGCTGGGGGCAGGGGTCGTGGGGTGTAAATTAGAATTTGAAAAATCTTACTTGTTTCAGAAGCTTTACTACCAGCCGAAACAGGAACACCTTTTTTATCAACAGATTTCACATTTTTATTAATATTTTTGTTAATGGAAGTAATTTGCGAAGAGCCCTGTAATAAAATCATAAAACATTAAAAAATGAGCAAAATTACGTATTTCTTCGTATTTTTCATCAAACTTACTTTAATTGTATGCGATTTCTGGCCGGATGGTAATCTAGCTACCGACACTTCGGGGCTATCTTCAGGAGGAGGAGGTTGCGTCAACCAATTATATTCTCTTTTTTCAATAGGAAGACCCCAACGTTCGTATTCCTGCGACTGAGTTCTCAATGTTTCATAGCAATCCAAGCACACGACAGCATAGTCGCCGTTTTCCAAAAGTAGCGATTTTTCAGTCTGCGGATGTAAGCGTAGAAAGGGGAAATCCTGTAACAAAATTTATCGCGGTGTTTTTTTAAAAAATAATAATTCATATTTTCAACCGTGTGATTTTTATTCGTATAGAAATAGCGCTTACATTGACAGTAAGAGCTCGTACGCGCTTTCTGTACGTAATCACATTGCAAACGAAACAGCAGTAATCTCGAAAGTTGTATTGTCTATCGTTGGCGGGTGTAGAAGTGCTTTCGTAATGACGCCATTGAGCGATACATGTGTGGTAACAGAATGTACAAACTAACGCCGAGCCGTCCTCCCGCAACTGTTCAGCATTAGGATGACATTTATGTTGTAACATGGAAGGAAAATAAGGCGCGTTTCTTCCCTGCAAAATGAAAACAAAACACAAACGTTGAATTTAAATCAAAACGCTTCGACAAATGCGTAAAATGATGAAAGTAAATGTCAATTTATTACAGGTAGGTACTATTCTTTCCGCGAAATACTATTTTTAGTTCTACGCCGTACTACTTTAACAACTATTTTCATAATTTTTCCTGCTTCAAAATCGCGCTGCACTGCTTTGCATTCGTACCGAAATCGTCTATGTACATATTAGTACCGAATACATGCATCAGTTGCGCACCAAGAAACAACATCAAATAATGATACTTCGTCCGGATCGGTAAAAAAAAAGTCGAACACCCAGTTTTAGTTCAGACAACGAGGCATCTTCACAGCTTATTCGGATTAACGAGAACTTAATACGAAGTACAAATAATATGCAGGTTAACACTCTAAGTATGCACATCTAAAAATATTAAACAGCGATGCAACTATTCTTTTTTTCATCAAGGTTAATCATTTTCCAAATTAATGTAAAAAAAACGCAAAAAATTGGCAGTGTTTTTAAAATGAAATTTCTGAATTTCTTCATTGTCATTTTAATAAAATATATATTGATATTGATGGAAATAACTCATCCAAATCGAAAAAAATTACGTTAGATTTTACTCAAATATTTATGTAAAAATTTTAGCGTGTATTTTTCAATTTTTTAAAATTCAGTCACCTTTATTCCTTCGAATCGAATCTGAAAAACACAAAACTCATTTAGTTTGTCAAACATAATCAAGGGTATATTCCGAATCTTTTTTTGACTATACCTTTCATCGCTGGTAGTACTCCTTCGAAAACAAAAAAAACTTATCGGAATATACCCTCAAATTTTATGCCTTTGTTCAAAAAAAAAAGAAGAAAAAAACAGAAAAGACAACAAATAAATGAAATTCTATAAAGAATGAGAAATTTCATAAATCCACGCCAAAGTACTAAACGCTGCAGAAATGCATTACGAAACACAACGAAAATGATAGGTAATATTTGGATACCTACGAATCCAAAAAGGATAATTTTTGAAAATGTTTTAATAAATATTGAATCGAAGAAGTTTGATTAAAAAAGCTAGTTACTTGTGCTGTTAATATTAAAATACAGATTACTAAAACTGCAAAAAGCAATTCAAAAAAATGTTAATTTTACTTAGTGATTACTTTTTTCCATTCTTAGCGAAATAAATGGTTATTTTTAAAATCGTACACTCGTGCATTAAATTAAAATCTAAAAGGTTAGATAAGCGTAAATTACGCATTATAAATAAATGGAAAACTAAACAATTAATACGAAGCTATTTTATCAAAATGAAGTCAGGACGTTGTGCAACAAACTTCTAACGGTAGTCTACTAATTTCAACTTCCATGAAGCGAAATAGCAAATTTTCACTCATTCTCAACTTCATGGTTTGAAATTCAAAAGTGGCAAATAAAAAAAATAAATACAAAATAATACAACGCCGCACCACAACTGAATTAAAAAGCACAGTCGAACTCCATACGTACAGCGAAAGCCTGAAATTAAAACGTTCGAGGCACCCCATACTACGCTAGAATCTTACCTGTGGTCTACTGTATAAAACTCTGGCCAGGGTTAAATCCGAGTGAAGACCGCACAAAAAGCAATAAATAGAGGACGAATTCGGAGCAGCAATAGGCGGTGGCGGAGGCGTGCTTCCGTTCGCTAGCTGGGTAGGAACATCATACCTGGCGACAGAAATGAGTTTTTAAAAATTCGGTAACGTGAGGCGAAGTGGCATCGACCAAACTTACCTTCTTCTTTCCAGAGGAACTCTTTCTGATTCTAACGTTTCCCATTGTTTAGACAAGTAATTCACGCAATTAATACAAGCTAATACGCGTCCTTGAGAATCAACACACGAATTTTCCGAAGACCTAAACAACAAACGGATTATTATTCAATACACAGTTGAAAATCCAACGACGAACGTAGAACTTATGAAGAAAATGTTCATACCGCGCCAAAGTACGAAGACAGGGAAAATGCATAGCGTGCGAATTCATTCCTTCGGCACTTGTGCTTAACCACTCCATTTGAGTTCGAGAATACAAGCCACTACAAATATAACATCGGTAGTTCTTTTCGCCGAGTACAGGAGTAACATGATTCTCTCCTGCGGAATTTGCCACGTCGCTATTCTGCGATTGTGACATTCCGTGTTTCGGCTCCGCAGACTGTATCGAAGAGACGTTTGACTTTGATCTATCTATATCATATGGACGGAATCTGATGTCAGCGGATTTCAACGACGAAGTAGCCGTGTACGATGTATTACTCGACAACGATGAGGACGTTTCGCCGCCAAAGGCTTGGTGTTTTTGGGGAACAGTTTTGTAACAAATGGAACACACCTGCATACAGCGTATTCCATATTTAGAAATTTAAGAACGCGATAAAAATATTTTTTGTTAGTAGATTTTTACGTTACCTGTATCATTCCTTGACTATTCACTGGGTTACCCCCGGGAGGTGGTTTCAAATTAAGCAAAGAAGGGTAATACCGTTCGTTTTCAGTATTTTGACAGCAATATAAGTTCCTGAGCATAATACGACCAAAAATTAGTTCACAAAAAAATTAACTCTTTATAAAAAAAAAATACATTCTAAAAAACTATTCCTCCTTTCCATTTCCACCGAATATCAAAAAAAAAATCATCTATCTTTGAAATATCAATCATAAAACAAACGAAAAAAATTAATTCTGCAAGCATTTTTTTCTAAAATCTTCTTTGACGAATTCTTACATTTGCAAACTGTAATACGAATATTCAATTTTTTAAATACACACCGAACACAAGACGCCGGGAATTCTGAGGCACAAATGAAGCACACAAAAGAAGAAGCCTCTAAAGCCGGAGCAGCTCTTTTTCTAAACACGTAGTTTCGATCAGCATGTTGAATCCCTTTAGCCGAGTACATCTAGGGAGAGAAAATAAAAGAATGAAAATTTTTACAGCATGACAACTAAAATACACACAATGATCCAACACTTACTTGCCACTGCTGCAATAGATGTGCTTGACATGTATTACAAGCCAAAACTCGTCCCGCACTATCCATTGGTCTCGAACGACTCGGCCTCGGATGCAGTGTCAAACTTGGAAAAAACGGATACTCCGTAATTTGATTATGATTATAATTTTGTGATCCAGAAGCTAAGTTGGTAACCGGCTTTGCCGATATATGAGATAGAGATCCACGCTTGAATTCATCTCCGCAAACATAACAAACTTCAGTCACCGAATTTTTATCCGGCATTGATAAATCCAAAATGTCAGTTCCTGAACTGCTATAGCTACCTGTATGCGAAAAAAATTAAAACTTTTAACAAAAGGAAAAGTTTAGAAAACACCACTAATTAAATAAATTAACTCAAAACCAAATCATTAATGTATTTGCGCTTCAAAGATTACCTTGTTATATATCATTTAGTAAATGCACGACCTAACGAACTCACTAGTACTTTTAAAATAACACTATTGATAAACTTATCAAGCAAACGCGTATAAATTACAAAATTGTAATCAGTTCTTTCACAGAATGAAAAAAAAAGGTAAACAATAGTAATTTCACCTGAAAAAATTACACCCTTTTCAAAATATCAATTACATATTTTGAAATGTAATTGAAAAATTGAAAAAAAAACAAACAAACAAAGGGAACCCTCTCAAATTAAGAATCCGTATGATTAATCAGAATCAAGTCCTTACCCGGATTAGAATGAGCGTTTCCATTATGGACAGCAATGGACGGCGACTGACGCAGATCCAAAGGAGCCGATGAAAAATTTGGTTGCCCTTCAGCTTGTCGCAGAAGCATCTGCTCAGATTTATTACTCAAACTGACGATCGTACTAACTGTACTAGTTCTCACTTCATCAGGTACTGAGCTCACATTAGGTACAGTGTTTTGGCTGACAGCGGTAGTTAGGACAGTAGTTGAATTTTTCGGCGCACTAGAGACGGAATTTGATGGTGGAATCATACTCGTTGACGTGGTACCAACATTTGTCAACTGATCTTTACTGCAAGGAAAAATTAGTACCATATTATACACAATGCTATATACAATCTTCGGTTAACAATCGTCTAAACCGCAAACCACTCGACAATGAAACACAGCAAAACGGCTTATTCTAACCATATTTCAACGGCTAAGTAATCATAGCAATACAATTCAAACTAGTGATAAGATTACTAGAACGTATAGTGATAAAACTGAAAACATTTGCTGAGTACAAATCGTTATTTACAGCTACGCTTCTTACAATTGATAATTTATGACAAATGTGGAAAGAATCGAGAAAACTACAATAAATTTGTTCGCAACATTGAGATAACGTAGAAGTGTAACTGAATAATAAACTTACTTATGAACATATTCGAAATTCAAGCCTAGTATCTGACAAGCGTATTCTCCCTGGGATGACATTTCAGCCCCCATATAGGGACCATTATCACAGCGCTTTAACCAGTACATGCGTTTAGCGTGTGGAGTATTCTCACGCTGGTAACGGTCCCATTGCTGCAGTAGGAAACAGTGACATAAATAACACACAGCAACCTATTAAAAAACACACACACACAAAGAGCCATAAATTGATATGTGGCAAAATTTAAGTAATTACATATTTCAAACTTCATGGCTGCAGCAATCAAGAAAAAAATGAATAGTAGATATTCAACGCTATCTTTACCAAGGGTTCTTGTTTCGTAGCATGTTTATATCCTATAGGAGGTTCATGCGTTTCCAAAAACGGAAAATACGCTTCGCAGCCATTCGACGGATTAGGTTTACTACGAAGCCAGTACTGTTCAGGATGCCCACTGCTTCCACACACGAAACATACATTGTGAGTTTGTGATTGTGATGGGACCATTTCAACGACACTACTTTCCCTTTTTATATACATCCCGCCGCTATTATTTTCCAATGCCATCAGAAATGGTGGGTATCATTTAAATCTGAAACAAAAGACATTCACTGCTATTCAAAAGAGAACATATCAAGATTTGAATTTGGTTTGTTCGAAAAAACCACCAACTAACACGTATATATGATCAGAGCTGTTATGTTTTGATCAAAACACTACTGATTTGTCACCATATAGCGCGAAGAAAAAAGGAAATTCTTTCAACAATCTTAACCGAAATTAAGGGTTCACCTAAAAGTTTCTAATAGAAAGACTTTGTAGTAGAAATTGTGGGTACCAGTAATGCAAAATATTTACTAATAGAATTATGAAGAATATTTTTATGAAGAATTGAACTTCTCTCACTTAGTCAACAGGAAGCAGGTGATGAAACCGACAACAACGGTTTTTGGTTTCTCGCTGGGTTGGTTTGGTCAAAAAATCTTCATGTTGAAATCAAGTCTTAGAAATATCAAATTAAAAAACAAAACTAGTTAACACATCAAAGAATAACTTAAAAAGTAGTCGTTAAAATAAATTATATAAAAATAATTGTTACTCAACGTTCCTAACTATACTATACAACACTCTAGATGTAGATGTATTGTAAATGTACAATTACTTGCTAACATCGCAATCACACAATCGTTTTGCTTTGCTTGCAACTTTCTTGAAGTTCGTAACGGTATCACGAGTTGACCAAACTCGTTCTTCAATCATCGTTTTAACCAGCGTTTCTTCCCACTTCAGCAGGCAGCACGGCAGCAGCCTGGCAGCAGCGATCATTATCATTCGAACCGTTCGTTCGTTTTCGTTCATTCTTTGTTTTTAAGGTTTTTTACTTTTTTTATTTTTTAAATTTTTAATAATTTCATTATTATATAATGTTTTTTTTACTTTGCTGTTAAATGTTAGGTAGTTTTTAATTTTTATCTATAATTTTTGATCTCAATGCCACCTGAATCTAATAAATATTTTGAATTATTGCGATTTAATCGAAGACAAAATTTTGAATACACGATACTCGTTTCCATATAGTCCGTCTTGTCCGTATGTCATTTGAAAACAATAAAACATAGTGGATAAATGAAACATCAATCTATTTTAATTTTTCATCAGTTACGTAATCAGTATCTAATGTACATGAAATTTTTGTACCTTCGAAGTTCAAATTTGATTTGAACGTTGAAAATCTGAACCAGGGTACAGTTTCATTGCTTTATATGAAATTTTGTAATTCCTATCATCTGTATCAATTTCACGCATTGTTTCGATTTTTTTTTTGGAAAAATAAAAAAAGTGGATTTGTACCGATTGAAAAACTTTCACTTCTTTGATAACCTATTCACCCCATAAAAACATGAGACAAAATGAAATGATGAATAATTATCAAGTAGGTACTTACGCGGTTACATTTTTGAAAATGTAAGAAATTTTTTTTCTTTCAAAGGAAAAGTACTAAGGTAGGTGGCAAAATAATGAAAAATTATTGGTACTCTTGTAGGTTTATGACTTTTATTTGGACGCTATTTAGCCAAAAGTGACCAACATCCATTTGAAAAAAATGAGCTCATGATTTTGTATGATAGATCTCGACGCGCAGAACACTTTAAGTGAACAGCTGACAGCTTTGCGCTGACGTTTGAAAAAACTAATGAAAGTGCATAAAACTCAATTGAAAACTGAGTTACTTTTACTCGCAAAAATTGGAAAAAAGTCTTTCAGATTAATGCAAAGGCTAGAGTATGTGGTTCGAGAATTAAGTATGCATATGACTTATCTACATGAATGTAATAATAAATGCATAGGTAAAAATTTTGAAAATGAAAATTCGCATAAGTAATATGATGAAAAAAAAAATGAAACTGAGTAAACGCTTGGCGGTTTTTAATTCGTTTTCCGATTTTTCCTACAATCGCTAGTCTGCATTTTATTTCTATTAAAAAGAATGTAAAAAAACATGTATAATTAATGAATTCATGCATAGGTAGGTACTAAGTACAAGTAGTCTGTGAATATAGGAGCTTTGATTTAATATACATATTATTTTGTCTTGGCAGACGAATTAAATTTCCATCATGTTTTCAATAATTATTACAAAATATGTTTTTATGTGTACCTAAAAGTAAACCATTTTGTTCATCAACCAAAACCATCGAATCATCTTACCTCGAAGGGTCCTACTGTCATACATACTTAATACATTAGTAAGTCTTACTATACCTACCTACCTACCTACCTACCTACCTACCTACCTACTTATTTGAATACTTCGTATTCGTTTCAAGTAATATACCTATACGTACCTTTGTAATCCTTAATTAGTAATTCAGCATGTTACTTTTTATTGTCATTTTCTATGTATAATTAATCAAATATTACATTTAAAAAAAATTTTATTCCCAAGAATTACCTACCAGCATATTTTTATCAAGCTGGTAGGTATTAACATCTTTTATTTATAATTTTCTTATTACATAGGTACTTAGTAAGTGAACCAACCCACAATATTCAGCTTATAAGCATAATTATTAATGCTTACGTATATTTTTTGCTCAAAGGTAAACTCGAACTTCGAACTTGGAAGTGTCGTGTCTGTCTGACGAACGTCTGCAGAAGCACATTTTATGTGCCCAACTCCGGTAACCATGTTTTAATTGAAACATTATCAGTCCGCTTGCATTCCAAAACATAGGCAACTAACTTCTCCCTCATTCGCGTCGAGCGCAGCGTGTTGACTGTTGAGTGTGATGCCGTAACGTGTTCGTGTGTGACGTTTGGTCGTTTGTTTATAACCTGTCAGACGTACACACGTGTAGTCGTATCAACAAATTTTCAAGTGAAAAATTTTAAGTTTCCAGTCGGTTAATGTATTATTTTAATTATTGCAGTTATCGCTTTGTTTTTAAATAATATTTTACAAATGGAAATTTTGAAATTTAATTTTCGTTCATGTGGAAAAATGCTGCTTAAAGTTACGTTTCGCCGTTAAAATTGTTGAAAGTTTTCGATTGCAGTGTTAAATTTTGAAAATATTATCGCTGTCGCAATTTGGATAATTCGTGAAGTGCCGATTGTAATTAGTGTTCGTGCGCTGTTCTTTGAATCATATTCGGCAATCTACGAGAATAAAATCCGAATTACGTAAATTTTTATGTACGCTTTACGCGTTTTTACATGTTTTTTGATGATATGATGGACTCACCGCAAATGTACGACAACGCGCCGCAGCAATCTGTAAACGCGACGTCGCAACACGAAGCAATGGCGGTGAAAAAGCAAATGCAACCTCAACATTTAAAGAAATATTCGGATTTAGCTGATCTTAACACTCCTGAAATATCGTTAGATTTGCAAAATCTAATAGACGATAGTCAGTTCAACGAAGGACTATTTACCGAAATTTTGAACCAGGGTCATCAAAAACCGAGACCACAATTCCAGTCACGGACCACGTTAGCGTACATGCCACAACCTGTTCATTTTGAAAGTAATTCAAACGCTTCGAACGCTTCAGTAAAAGAAGAACCTTTGGAGGAGTTCAATAGACACCAGCAAACGCCGTATTCAGTTCTAAATAATGGCTCAACTCATAGTTTCGTTTCACCTACAAACGCTTTAAAAGCTTTGCATCACCCGCATCATCAAAACCAGCAACACCAAGCTCAACAATTGCATAGGAAATCCAACAAAAGTGTCGATAAAAATACCGACGAATACAAAAGACGCCGAGAAAGAAATAATATCGCTGTCAGAAAATCAAGAGAGAAAGCAAAACTTCGATCTCGCGAAACCGAAGAAAAGGTAAAATTATTAGTTAAGGAAAATGAAAGGTTGCAAAAAAGAATTGAGCTTTTAAGTGAAGAATTAAATGTGCTTAGATCTTTATTTACTAATGTCGGCGTTTTGCCGGAGCAACTCCATAGAGAGTTGAACAAGCATTTCGATGTTTACCCTCATGTCCAGTAGTTGTTTTTTTCTTTCATTTTACCTATTATTATTAATTTTTATACAAAAATTCATACTTCGTTACCTTCAATTCAATGAGACTACATTTTGTGTGTGTTCTGTTATCATAAGGATCAAAGCAATGAAGTAGTCATAGGTACATAAATGCATCTACCTACCTATGTCTGCCTACTTACATTTATATTACGTGTTCAGCTGATTTGTTATCTTTTCTCTTATAATTTGCTATCTACGAAACAACTGAAATTTAGTTTAAAAATGAAATTACATTCTGTTTTAATTTTCAAACTCTTTCAATGAAATGCAAAATTTTATCCACCTTGAAAAATCAGTGTGAAATCGAAAAAATGAAGAAATCTACCGACCAAGTCTACAATTTTGATTAGTTCTAAATGAAAGCATAAACTTGGAAAAATTGCCATGTGCGTTTGAATTTCTGATTACTGATTAGGTACCTATTTACTTATCCGCTTTCCAGTTCAAATTGATTAATAATTTCAATTCTTGAAACATTTTTTCAAACTTTATAAGCTCTACAATAGTTACATATGAAGGCAAATGATATTATATAGGTACTACATTTTTTATGCCTCAGCCTCACCTCTTTTTACCTATTGTTTTTGATCGATCTTCATCATATTCGCCGGTTGTATTACGATGAGTGTATATAAATTTGTTTAATTTTTTTTTTTTTTTTTGTATGATTAAGTAAGTAATTTATAGGGGACCAGTTACCATTAGTGATAAAATATTTTTGAACAATTATTTATTACTTTGCTTTTACCTGCATATTACCTTTAAATTATGTTTGTATGTTTGTGTGCCTGTGTTAGTATGTGGTTTACTTAATACTTCTACGATTTTTAAATTCACGTAATTTCTAAAAATGAGAAAAAAGATAACTTCTTTTACTACTTAAAAAGCCTTTTTTTTCTTTTTTTTCTGTCAATGTAGGTTGGGTAGGTAAGGTATACATAGCCTACTTCACAAATACCTTCAATTTGAAAAAATTTAAATTTTCTCTCGAGTTGATTTATGAGTATTATAGCAAAGTTATCGAGGAATAATCTTCTTGAATTACGATTTTTATCGACTCTTCCATTTTTTTTTGAAAACATTACGACTTGCAAAATTTTCGACAGCGAATTGAACTTGGGTACCTGCGTTTTCATTGGAAATCTCCTATTACACCTATTTCGTTGGAGTAGTATACCTAGAGTTGAAAACATTATTAAAAACAGTTCTGAAAAAAAAAAATCGAAATATGACTATTTTTCACGCAAAGAATGAGTAGTAAAATTTTTATTTTGTAATAAAACGGCGTTATCAAAAAGCAACGCATGTATGACAGCATGTATAAGCTATTTATTTATGTTTTGGTGACGGAAAAATTAACGAGCAATATTTAATTGTTGAAATTTTGAAATACGAGTACGTCACTTGAAAAACAATCTCAAAACTGAAGTTAGAGCCCGTCTTTTGACCATTTTTATATTTGCATTTGATATGAAGTAGGTAAATGCATAGGTATCTACATGTGTACTATCAGAGAACTGGGCGAGTAATTTTTTTGTTTTCATCAGAATTTAAGCGTTATAGAATTTTTTTTTTGCCATCGACAGGGTAAAGACAAAACTAAAACAAATTGGCATCGTAAGATAGAAATTAATTCCTTCTCGCCATCTGTTCTACGTAGATACATTTTGTATAGTATAAAAGTATTTGTGCATATTTACCTACTCGTTTCAATCAAGGGTGATATTTGTAAAGGGGTTCAACTTATTTCCCATTTCTTTTCTATTTTTCAAAGTATGTTGTCTTGAACTTCGAATTGGTTTTCGTAAAATTCAAATTCTTTTCAAAACTTTGTTCAAAAAATAACATAAACCAGAAGCCTATCATGAGAATTTATCCATTTGTTTCCATAGATGAAATGAAATTTTATCAAGCATTTGATTGCGAGGACAAATCTCAGTTCTCAGTTTGATGTTTAAAAAATGAATTATTAAAGAGTATCAATTGAAGGTTTGAAGATTACGTCGTATGTTATTTAGGTATAAAGGACTTTATAACGCACGCAATGTTATGTATTTTTTAAGGCGGGGGAATTTTCCGAACAATAATTGTCAACGTGGTCTCCTACTGAATAAAAAAAAAAAAAAAAAAACAAAACTTGACATTAAAGTTGACAAAACTATTCTCGAATGGAAACTTGGGTTCATTTTACGTATAACTACAACATCGAAATTATAATTTTGGAGTATCATTGGATACGAGTATGACAGTGCCTACACGTTCAAATGTTCTGTAATGTATTCGAAGGAGAAGTGTTGGGTCGTAAACCCACAACATCTTTGATGATTCAAATTGCCAAAAAAAAATGATTGAAATATTTTTTCGATTCGAATATTCAAAAAATTTACTTCTCGTTTCTAATTTTGTTTTTAAAAAAATCAAACTCTAACAATTTGAAATGCTGAATTTTATAAAAAATTGTAATAGCAGACAGATTTTATCGCCATATTTTTTATCTAAACGAAGATCTGGCTGGTGTATTATTATCACGTTTGTCATTTTTTATAGATGATTAATTTTTTTTTATTGTATAAAAAATAGCTTGTGAAAAAAATGATTGAAAAGTTGTAGTTATGGGTTTAAATGAATATCTCATAGCCCATAGGTAATTCTCGGGTGACTGGAACTTTGATAAAATTCTAGTAGGTAGGTACGTATTAGGGTGGCCCTTATTTATACCTGATGGAAAAAAAAAATTAAATTTTTTCGGACCCCCCCCCGTGGATTGGTGCCAATACGTGAGAAAACCCCCATAAAAATTTTCAGCTCGATCGGTTCATATTTACCCCCCGCATGAGGGCAGTTTCTG
>FIZT01049452.1:0-15913 GCA_900065295.1 Paracoccus marginatus
TTGAAATTTTTTTTTTTGAAATTTGTACGACCCTCACAATTCATTGAAAAAAATCATCGGTTTTTTTTTTTTTTTTTTTTTTTGAAAAATAGCTTTTAAAAATCGTTCTTCTTTAAACTATTGATTTTATTCTTATAAAATGATTATTCTAAATTTTTAACAAATTTTTCAAAGCTGTCAATTTCTGAAAAAAAATTGTAATTTATTGTCATTCATGGTCAAGGTTCAGGAAGCCGAAGACTTCTTTGTGTAATTTTTGTTAATGTAAATAACTCAAGAGAGAATTGACAAAAAAGTTATTCTGAAATGAATTTCTCATTTTTTTCACATTTTTATTTATTAAATCGTTTCAATTTTTTTGTGATCTGGTGTCTTCTATTTTTTTTTTTTTTTTTTTGGTTTTACTGACAAGTGTTGGAGGAAAAATATCCACCTTTCCCCCTCCTCACCCAAAGTATTATTACGTAATAGAAGGCACCAGCGAAGAACCCCCATCGTTGATGATTTTCATAAGCTTTGTACTTGTTTGAAGAGATTTTTGCAGCGTTATTAATTTTTTTTTTGTTATTTTACTTCGCTTAGGAGAAAAATGTAGCAGCAAACCGCATGACTGAAAAAAATTCCGCTGTCAGGTGAGGTTTTAAGCTTTTGCTAAATGAAACAAAAAAAAAAATTATGGAGAAAAACAAAGCCTTAGTAGCTTTTAATATGCCATTGCGTATACCTGTAGTGTACAGTGTACAGGTACATCTGCCACTCATCAGCCACATGTATTCATGTACCTATTTAGCATCCCATTAGAGAATACTACGCACCACACACAATGGACTCAGAGTTGTATTTTTTATCACATATTTATACCCACGCGAATATCGTGGCCGCCTGGTGATACGTTGAAAAAAAAGCTTTGACGGGTAAAGGCTCAAATTTGACGAGCTCATATTGTACTTTTCGCTTCGATATAGGTGTACATTTGGTGGTAGTGTATAAGCTGCCAGGCGGTACAGATTGACTGGTGTGATTAATGGGGGGTGCATTTATCGTCTAGGTCCGGATCTAAGGTTATCGAAAGGCAGAAGATTTCGCCCGCTCCGGATGTCATGTCGCCGGTTACCGTTACTTTGGATAACGACTGTAATGAGGTTTTCGAGAGGTGAGAATTCGCAGAAAATTATTTACGATTTTCATTAGTTTTTTAATTTTTTTTTTTTTACTTTTTGCAGCGTCGAAATTGCTCGTTTGAAAGAGACCGCAACCAATGTGGAAATAGTCGAGAAACTCAGCCATCCTGTTCACGGTGTCGAATTCTTATCCAAATACCCTAGTCTGCCCAGCTTCACGTTCATCAGCTACGATGCGGTACAATGGATGAAAAACAGAGTCGAAGGCATCACCTGCGAAACCGAAGCTGTCAAGAAATTGGAGGTAAACCAAATCAGGGTGCCTATTATGACCGGAAATGGAATCTAAATTCACTCTAAACGTGTCTCTGGTGATTTCGACGTTTCAGAAATTGAGGGAAGAGAAGTTGATTTGTCACGCGTCCGGAGATTTCGACCATCCTTTCATATTCGGCTTCTATCTTTACTATATTCCGTGCAAAGACGAGAATAAACCCAAAGGTGAGACGCACGTAGCCAATTTTGGAATTTTTCGACGTTTACGCTTGTAAATTTCAGATTATGTCGAACCTATCCGAGATTTGGTGACGTTCAAGAACGAATGGGCTGAAATAGAGACTCTACCGATATCCCCTCCGGCTCCACCGGTGCCTAGCTTCCTGCTGGACGAGTTACCAGATCCATATCAAGTGATACCTACTTCGATGCTGTGGTCAGGTGAGCTATTCTGAATTTGCTGAATTAATAAAATGGAAATTCGATGAAATACGACGTAAATAATTTCTCGTCAGTTCCAGCCTATAAAAAAACCCACCTGGAGGTGGATATCGGCAACAAGAGTGAACGAATCGAATGGGGCCATGCACGTTATCACTCTGTGTACTCGGTCGATCAAGCTTTCGAACTGGTCATCGAATGGGTAGCCGCTTCTGGATCAATAATATCAGAATTGGTGAGTTATCTGCGTGATTGCCTCGTGGATTCGAACGTGGTTATTGGAATCGAGTCATTTTTCGCCTTTGTAGATCTACAGTTTTGCCAGAAAAGCTCAAAGTAACGGATTGCATTTGATTCCGGTCCCGGCCGATCCTCACGCTCTTCCTTACTCGTTGAAGTCCGATCCGCTGAGAGGGCCGGTTTTCGTTCCTTTGGATTTGGAATGCTTAATGGATAACAAAAGTTACCTATTCGAAGGTTTGTGTAGCGATTTATGTAGTTGCGAAGGTTCTAAACTAGGGCCTGAATTGAATGAAGTACGAATGTTGATAGAATACCCTGAGGATACGTGGGCTCGAAGATTACTCTTGCTGCAGGAAGAAATCGTCGTCAAATTTGGATTCATCGCGTGTAAAGGTGGCAACGAAGCGATTCAACATTATAATCAATATGTCCATTTGACTGGTAGGTACTTTCTACCTTCAGTACAGTAGTAGGTATACGTGCAGCGATGAACTTTTGAAATAATTCGTCAAATTGATCGATTATAGGTAATATTTTCTTATTGATCGCGACGCCTTCGAGTGAAGGCTCCAGTAGTCAAGAATCGTCACCTCTGTTGCATTCGAAATCAGCGTCGCTGAATATGAAAAACCATAAATCTAAGATGGCCATCGAATCGAACGAAATCACCGTCAGCCCTCATCAAGAGTACATCACCAGACACGTTACAGATCATAGCAAAAAATCTGAAAATAGAGTAATTACGACGATCCGCTTGAATATATTTTTTAATTGGGTAATTTTGAACCGATTTTAAATTTCAGATTGGATATTTGTGGTCGTGGAATCACATGATTGGTCGCAGATGGAAAGGAACGAATTTAGGTACGAATGACGAAGCTTTCCAGGATAAGTTGTTGCACGATTTTCGTCAATTTTGTTCGAATTCGGATGGAAGATTGAAGACTTTTTGGAAGAATTGTTGGAAGATGAAGACGAATACGTGACATTTGCGTTAGGCCCTGCAGGGGGTCATAATGTATGGAACTACCTATGGATAGATGGCAAGAGATAATTTAGTCTTTTTATTGCGATTTTCGTTTCGTAAAAATTGTGATACTTATGTCAATAATTGGTGATTTTTTTGCCTATTTTTCTTTGTTTTGTAAACTTGATTTGTTCTTATGAATTATAATTATTTATTTCGGTAAACGAATGTTTCTTTGATTGTCAACATAAAATGAACGCTGAAATATTCTAACCTCCAAGTTTTCTGCGAGTCCTGCACGACTCGCCTCTTTCTTTCTTCAAGAAAATGTGGTCTGCTGAATAGTACCAGCTTTGAAAATTGAAACAGAGGTTCTGCAACTAATGAATGAATTGCTTTATTTTATCTACTCAAAAAGACAGAAATTTGGTGGTACTGGTACCTAATTCAAGCGGTAGAGTTATTTTTAAGGCATTTTCAGGAGTAATCGTTGGTGGCTGAAATGAAGGGATACGAATGATGAGATAATTATAATTTCAATCGTTTATCTTGGGTTAGAAAAGTGGAAATAAAAGTCAGACTTGTCGGCATTTTATTTTTAATTTTTGAAGAAAAAAAATCGTTCAATTGAAGTGAACGAAACAAATGATAATACGAACAGATCAGAAATTTCAGAATTCAGGATTCATCATCCGAAGTTCGATGTTCGAACTTCGATAACAGGAGGAGATGGTTGGTGGTTGAATGGTTATCAGGTTTTAGGTTTGGTTGGTTTGAGAAAAAAATATTGTCTGCACGCTCTGCAGTGTGTTCTCTGTTGTGTTGTCTTGTTTGGTCTGCAGTTTGCTTGTTCGAAAATCTAACGTAACTATTTCGTTCGGACGTGTTGTGATGCTTGCATGATTTGAGTCCAATTGGAGAGTTTTCAGTAATACCGGTGATAGTTTTTTTTTACTGCGAAGCTTCCGAGATAGATACTCCATCACATTGAATTGATCGTTCAAATTTCAACCAAAATGGCGTCGACCGATTCGCAAAACGTAATCTCAGACATAACTTCTAGTATTGATTGTGTTACGATATCAAATGATGCGTTGGTTCAAGTTCATAACGAAGTCGCTTGTCTGCCCAAATCCGAAGATGATCGATCGAAACCGGAGCTGAATTTATTAGACCTGCCGACGGAAATTATTGAAAAAATCGTATCTTATCTGGGATTTGAAGCCGTGGCCAAGTTGAGAATGGTAATAAACTTATGAATTTATTGTTTTTGGTGACCCATAACGTCACATGCGGTTTTGTAATGATTTACCTAAGTACGTTCTTCATTTTTTGTTCAGGTTAACAAACAAATGAATCAAATATGCGGATCATTGTTGACTAAAACGTTTTACGATTTGCGAACTTTTGTGAATACGAGAATTCGAAGTATTGAAGCGCAGACGCCACTATGGGAGCCTGCCCGTACACAGCATCTTTTCTACCTCAGATACCATCCCTTTTCATCGGTGTCCACGAATTTAGATTTATTGCACGGGTTTTTCGGTGAACATATGGAGAGAAAGCAAATGTATTTCTTTCCTGGTAGAGTATGTAAAGAACAATCAAATCAAGATGATCATCATGGTTGGAATCAGTGTAGGTATTGGATTTAATTTGCTTGTTTTAGATTTTGGATGAAGTTAACCGTATATTATTCCTCATCAAAACGAATCAGTTACCTACGTGTAGACGTAGCCCGAATGATGAGCCTCAAGAGATACTTCTTCTATGTGTTTCACAAACTACGGCTATTTCGTACTTCATAGATAAGTTACGACGGCGTTTACCTGAGGTGGTATAGTACGATGGCAATCCATGAATCCAGTTGCCCATCACTTCGCCTGGTAAAGCTCTAATACAAGGTTATAGAGCTTTACACTTGGTAAATAACTAATCTCGAACTGAATTTTTTGAGATTTTTTCGTTTTTTTTTTCAAATTTTACTACTTATTTTTTATAAGTCTTCGTTGATTTTGGAATAAAATATTTTTCGATATTTTGGAGTTTCTTTTTTTAAGCAACGATGAAAGTTGTTAGATCTATTCGTCCTTTCTGTTCGCTAAAATTTGATGATAATACTTACCTACTTACTGAAGTGAGGAGAGAATTTTTTCACGTTTCGATGCACCCTTCATGACGTACAATGAAAAAATTCAAAAAACGAATTTAAAAAATCTCAACACTAAGTATATTTGCTCAGATAATTAGTGAATATAAATTCATAAATTTATAAAAATAAACGCAAAATAGGTTGCGTGCTTTTTAGATTCAATATTTGTGGTGTTCAAAAGTTCAGTGAAGCAAAAACTGAATTACCAATATTATTTGTTTCGATATCGCAAATTCTAGAAATAATAATTTCAAACAGATCCTTTCGGAAACAAGCTTCTCATGCATAATTCACATTATTTGATCTAGTCGAACTGTTGTTAGTAAAAAATTAACAAACAACGAGGCACACTTGTGCAAACTATGACTCTAAAGTAGAAAATATTTTGTAAAATTTTTAACCGAATATCACAAAAAATCCTTCGTATAAGAATACAAACATAAACAGTAAATTGAATAACTCATTACGTTTCGCTTCCAGTTTGCAAAAGCTTCAGAGCTTTATGCAAATTATTAATCGCTTCCGGTATGTCGTCGTAGTTCAAAGCACTAGAGGCGAATTTACAGAATTTTTGTGCTTTGGTAATCTGCGTAGCGTCCAATTTTAGACTCGAATTACTAGTCGCGGAGAAATTGCTAGCGCTGTTGATTGATGGCTGGGGAGATCCTGTCGAAGGTGTAGGGTGCGGGTTGTACGAGATGTTTGCATCTGGTAAATTCAATTGAGATGGAACGTTAGATATGTCTGGAAAAACTGCGAAAAACGAGTGAAAATTAAATTATTCAGTAAAAACAAACCGAAAACAAATTACTCGGGGTGATTTACTAACCGTTCGTCGACGGATTAGGAATAGAAGGAAACGAGGGCTGCTGTGGCGGAGACGGAAACGAAGGCTGTTGTGACGGAGATGGGCCAGAAGGTGATTCTGGCTTATCGAGATTCAGCAAATCGTTCAATTCTTGTTCTTCGTCAGTACCACCTTGTGGGCCGGGTACAGGAACTTCGCCATTTTTCAAACAGTTGTGAATATACGCTGCCTTCCATTTGGCGTATTTTCTATTTTTAGATATTTCTTCGGTGAGCTCGCCGAATGTGGTTAGTACGTCCATTAGCAATCCGGCGGTGTAAAATGATTTTACCACGTTTCTATTGAAAAAATACACGAACGTAATGAGTTTCAACAGACCGGAGACCCATGAATACGTAACGTGATGAAAGTCTAAATATACTTGTTGAAGGTGCCAGCTCTGTCCGAATTGTCTGCCCAAATGAACAGTTTCAGTGCGTAATTTTCAACGAATGCTTGAGCTGCTGCTTCGCTCGTAATCAGCTCATTGTTAGCGGAGTTCTTTTTGGTTTTCTCTAACCAATCCATCAAAGGTAACAGGAAGCTTTTAGCTTCGGTCGACTTTTTATCTATGGTTAGTGCAGCCTGTAAAGCGTAAATACGACCTGGAGGAAGGCTCGCGTCAGGTTATTTGATTTTTAAAACCGTGCTATAAGAATAATGGCAGGTACTTACACCAATAGCTGACGACTGGGTTTCTTTCGTCATGTTCAAGGGCTGCTTTCAAGTACGGTTGAACTGAACGTAGAACTTCTGGACAAGGGGGTAACTGGACAGCCATGCTGAAACCAATAAGTTAATTCAACTTTCGCGATTGATGATTCACAAAATGACTAAAAAGTATTGGGAAAGTTGAAAAATTTAAGTACAAGTACCTAATTGAACTTTGTTATTGTTGTTTGTTTGATTGATAAAAATTTTTCATTTTCAAAGACGTAAAATGATTGATCGATATTTGCTACGAAGTGTTACCAGTTTTCGGAATTTATTATATTTGATTTTTTGCAGAATTTTCGATAAATTTTATAAAAAACATTTCTTTATATCAAATATAATATTTTTTAAACAATAAAATCATGAAAAAAAAAATTCAAAACGGTCAATTTTATGAAAAAAAAAAAAGTAGAAAAATTGAGTCGGTTCTTCCGATCTAAACAAATGTGATCCATGCTTACACTTTTCCATGCGTTTATCAGTGATCTCCGCCGGAGCTCCGGAACGTAAAATTTTCATCAGTTTTACAATTTTTTCCTTCTATTTCGGTAATATTTTTGGATATAATGCTGTAAAATGTTTAAAAAATTGATTCAAAAATATCTTCATCCTAAACCACTGCTAAACAGGCGATGGTACTCGAGCACGGTGTGTATTTTAATCTTAGTTTTTTCATAATAAGTTTCATCATTTGGTACTACTAATTCTAAATTTTGCTTTCATATTTCAGGAGAACTTCATCTTGAAAACTCAGCCGGAACTAATCACCGTTGAAAACCAATACGATGTATTGGAAGATTCAGTTACACCTTTATACCGTATTCCATACGAAAAGCAGTTAGAATATAAGCAATATTTCATCGACGATGTCATTAAAGATTTACGTATGAAAGTAATCGGAATGACCAGAAAGGATGTGGAAGTTTTACCTATATCACCTTCGGTAATACCAGGTTTCATTTTGAAATGAGTGATCGATAGATTTCACCAATTCTTCATTCTATTTACTGTTTTAGCCGGTTACCGAACATTACCGAAGTAAGGATGAATATAATGTGAGAATGGGTGTCGACGGTGACCCAAAAACGTACGGATTATTCACCGGTAAACCAATGAACGGCATGGTCTATGCTGTTAGACCGATCAAGATACCTGTAATAAAACCAAAACATAACGAAATACTCAGAGTAGGTAGTTCTCCACTTTTTACGCAATTTTATACGTGCCCTGCACAAATATTCATCTCAAGTTTTTGTATTTAGGTATTTGAACTATTTGTGAAGAAAAGTCCCTTACCACCGTGTTATCGTTTAGACGACGGTGGATTCTGGAGAAGAGTTATAGTTCGTAGTAATTTAGAAGGTGAAACGATGTTCGTAATGTTTAATCATCCTCGGAATATTTCCGACGAAATTATCAGAAAAATAGAGAGCGAATTAGTCGATCATTTCGCTGCTCATGATTGTCACATTGATTCTATGTACCACTTTTTATGGTTCGTATTGTATGTTTACTTGGAACATTACCTCCGTAGGTGGCGAAGATTGACTCTCGATGATGATTCTTTTTCTTTAGTAAACATGTCAGATGTGATACGAGTAACTCTGACGTATCTCTGATCCATGGCAAACCATTTTTATACGAAAAACTACTCGATTATAAGTTCAGAATATCGCCCGATTCGTTCTTTCAAATAAACGTCAAAGCTGCTGAAGTGTTGCATCAAGAGGTATTGAAATTTGCTCAATTGAAAGATGACATGACCGTATTAGATTTATGTTGTGGAGTTGGTAAGTTGACATTATTCAATCGGGGATCTTCCAGAGTCGGAGACATTACGTAACACTCGTATATTTTATTTTCAGGAACTTTCAGTATATCATGCAGTAAACATGTTAGATATTGTATAGGTGTTGATAATAGCTTCAGCTCTATCGAAGATGCCATGCATAATGCAATTTTAAATAACGCTACGAACTGTGAATTTCATCCAGGCAACGTAGAGACGGTAACTGAGTAAAAATACTATTTACTCCTATTCCAATAAAAATTTCAACAATCAATTTCGCTAAAAATTTTACTTTCAGAGATTGAAAAAGATCATCGAGTCTTTGTATATGGTATCAAACTTGGTCGTCATTGCAAATCCGGGAAGAAGTGGATTGCGTGAGTATCAAGGTTCCTCAACCTACGCGTGTAAATTTCAATCTCTCACGACATTTATTTAACTTTGTTACAGATCCCAGAGCTATAGAAATTATTCGTGGTACGCATTCTATCAAAAGACTGGTGTACATTTCGTGCAAACCTGATCATCTGATGACCAGACAAAATTTCATAGATCTTTTGAGAAAAGATAGTAAAAGCAAATCAGCTCCGTTTAAATTGACAAAAATGAAAACGGTTGATTTGTTTCCTCATACTTATCATTACGAAATGATATTGCTTTTTGAAAGATAATCGAGAAATTGAATGGAATTTTTAGTATCAGAAAAGAAAAGAAATTCCATTCAATTTCATTATTTTAATGAGTTGAAATTCAGTTCATTCTGAAATGTATGCAATCAACTTGAATGTATATTTTTTTTAGGGAATGAAATGCAATATTTGAATTTATATTTTGATAATAAATCTTATTGCTACTCGTTTTCAATGATAAGTTTTATTCAACAACGACGACGACTTCTAGTTCTTGTTTCGAACTTTCGATTCGTACTTTTCATTTTCTTTTTCTGAGAAAAATTAGAAAAATAGATGCCGTACTACCAAATTGAAATGATAGTCTCCGCCATTATTTTCAATTAACAGTGACGTCATTACATAAATTTTTGTTCATGTGGCAAACCTGGGCGTCAGTAGCGATGCGGTTTCCAAGTTCGTCGAATAGCATAACCTGCTTTCTCCTCTTGGTGTGAAATTTTCTCATTACTAAAATTTGTCGAAGTTAAAACATGTGTATTGGGTTTTGTTTCGAATTGATAAAAATTACTTGAATAAAGTGTCGTTTTAAAGTGTCCTACTCGTGCCGAACTTATTAATGAACAATTCGCGAAAGTTATTCAGTTCCAAATAGATGTATTTTTGTTACTAAAATGGCAGCTGTCTTCGATATCGAATTACACGAAGAAGACAAAACACAAGAAGATTCCGATGAAGATAACACCATCGACGTCGAAGAGGTATATTAATAAATTAATTTATCGACCATTTTCCTCTAGTTCGTTATCATTTGTGGTAATTAAGCGGAAACTCGGGAGCCACTTTGCGATGCAGCTAGACACACAACGGATTGGGAACAGGTTAACTCATTCATCGTCGAAATGCCTTCCAAAACTTGGTTAAATTCTACATTCTCATCGAGTTTGATTCAATCGACGATTATTCTCAAAGAAATTTTCTCTCATTCCTCTTCGGCCCACCTTGTCACCCAAAGTGCCAATTCCAACCGTATCGTAGTGTTTTAAAGTTGGGAGACGGAGACGCCGTCGTCGATCGTGCGAATTTTCAGTCTATCGATTACGAATACAATCGCTTCGGTGTTCGAAGCAGTATTTATCGAAAAAGAACGCACAGCTTATTCTGCATCTCGAACAGATTAAAATTTTTGTTGGTTGAATTATTAATTTAACCTTATCTTATCTCGGCCGTAATCGATTAACCAATTACCAGTTTTGTATACATTAAACATTCAGTATTGAACGCTTTCGCATGGTTCGCAGAAACTGACGAATCAGCTCGGCGACTATGGTGCCACTTTTTTCCATCAGCGCGTACAAAATTCCATTTCATTTCATTTCATTTCCGTTCTGTTGGCGAAGACTCGCTCGTCGTGTCGTAATCAGCGTTCGAGCTAAACAAAAAGTGCTTATTTGGGTAAATTTTGCGGTACTTTGGATTCGTACTGAGCAGTAACAGCGGCGACGGCGGTAGCGTGGCAATGCTATTTATTCAGGGTCATCTTCTTAGCAGCTGATTTATCATCGCGTTGCTGCATAATGATAAAACACGATTCTGTAGATAGCGAATATATTTCGTTTATTACAATTTACAATATTGACGACCGACCGCCCAAATACATATTTCCCTTTCTGCCGTTGCTACTCTTTTCATGTTCCATTAAGGTCATTTGCATGTATAGAACGCGTGTAAAACGTTACCTGTATACTCGAGTGCATTTTTCAAAACGATATAATTAGGCAGAAAGTATTTACTTGCATTCGAGCTTATCCACTTCCATTGGTCATTATTGTTTTCTGGGTTATTGTAGATAATTACTTACACTCTAGTGAGTTTAATGTAGGAGATTTTAAAAGCCAAAAGTCGATTTTCAAAAGAAAACGACTCGTTCTCGTGCTGAACGAAATCCTATTTTGTTTTATCATCTGCTGACATTGATAGATCGCCATTATGAGGGTAACTTTTTCCAGGATTCTATTTTCTATTCTCGTACGAAAAGAGGATTGAATCGTCGTAATGTCGTCGCAGCAAACCGGTTTTGTCAAAAGTAAATGACTGCTACTTTGTAATCGTGTAGCTACACCTGCTTTTAGTATGTGAAACATTCCTGCGTATTACTTCTTTCCTCTCCCACAGACCGATGTCGATCGTAATACGAATGTCTGTGTTCGTGTCTTTGACGAAATGAGAGTATGACACGTTATTCAGCGTCTTATGATTCGTAATATTCTATGGTAATAATTAGATCTCAATTTCAACGCTGTCCACGAACGATGGTCACTAATGAAAGAGTAGAAGGCTCAAGTGTGAAATATTGGTTGATTTTACTAAAATTACACGTGTTTTTTTTCTTTTGTTACAGGGATGTTACGATACGAATCCTAATGTCAACAGTTTGAATAATTTTATCGATCAGTGAGTATAATCTTATCAATGGATTATTGTACGAGTACGAGTATAGGTTGATATACAAGGTGTCCGAGATTATTTGCAGAATTTTCAACGAACCAGAAGCCATTCCTCGTTGAATTTTGGCAATATTTGAGCGATTCACGAGTTGACTAATGGAAGACTTATTCATTTCTTTTTCAACTGTTGAAGAATTGATTTTCGATTTGAGAATAATTATTTCAATAATGGGGTGAATTTTTTCATTTTTGAAAAAATTTTCGAAATTGATGCAAAGGAGTATAGTGGGGTATTTCTACGATCTCTAGTCTTTTACCCTAAGGGGGCCATCCATGATGAGAAAATTTTTTGTACCCCTAGCTGAAGCGTTTTTATGGGTGGAGAGGCTAAAATGTGCGATTTCCTAATTTTTTCGTTTCGATAAAAATTTTGAGTTTTATAAAAATAGGATCGGGGGGGGGGAGGGTGGTCAGAGAAAGTTGAAAATTTTTTTCCATTTTTTTGGACAATTTTTTTCGAATTGTGGCGTTTTAAAAAATTTTAGCAGCCATTTTATGGGGGAAAAAAACCGAAAATTCAGTTCGCCATTTCGTTTACAAAAAATTGTGATCAAGTTTTACTCAAATAAGTGCTCAGTGGTGAGTTGAGAATGCTCTGAAAAATGTTTTCAGCTCTCTGGTCGACTCGAGAATGCTGGGCCAATAAAAATAACTCATGTATTGCCTAATCTAAGGATCTTACAGAAAAACATTTCAAATAAAATTGTTCCTCGACGTGTAACCTGTAATTTCACTTCTCATCAAAATTTATTTTCGGGCAACCCCTGCCCCTCAAATTTGGAAAACATGTTTGGAAAAGACAGAACTTTCAGACATACCTGGGTACGATGAACTTTGTGGCACCATAAATATTCGGATTTCAATTTCCTTTCTCACATGGGCTGTATTGCGACCATTTCCCTCCCCTCCCCCTCCCCCCTCCTCCCCTCCCCCTCATCCCCTCCCCTCCTTCTGGTAGAACCCCCTCCTCCTCTGTCTCAAGTATTAAACACGAAGGAAATTCGAACGATTTGTTTGTTGTGATTTTGATGCTTCCTCGAAACATATTTTCCAAATTTGAAGGGCAGAGGTTGCTCCAAAATGATTTTTGATTAAAAGTGAAATTGCTCAATTGCTCATTAGATCGTGAGGAACAACTTTGGTTTGAATGTTTTTTTCGAATGGCCCACAGATTAGCTGATATCCGCATTCGAAATGTGGGAAGATGGCCCTTCGAGAAAAAAGAAAAATTTACGGAAAAATTGATTTAAAAAAATCCAATCAAAAATGAAACGAAAAAATTTCAACTATTTCGCCTTTCTTCGATTTTTATCAAAACTACGCTCGCGACGAATTCGATCGATAAGGTGGTTTTTTGAAACCACCTTGTCTGAAATGAAAATAAACAATGAAAATGGAAACGACTCTCGTCCACGTGTAAATTAATTATCGATCGCGTGCAAAGATGCTGACCAGCGACACGACACGAGTCAGGTGTCGAGCAAAATATAGTTGCTATAATATCGTGTTACGCTTGGGAAGCCCAGGTCGTTGTTTTTGTTTGTATTGGCGACCATTGCTGCGTGGCAATTGTGCTACCTTTTGAGATATCTGAATGAGTCATTATTTTATCGCTTCTTATTATATTCCCTTACACAGTTGACAGATATTATAAAATACTTCACGATACACACTCGTACTTGTATTCTCATAGCTGTGATAAATTTTTCGAAAAACATGACGTAATTGAAATTAATCATTTCTCTTCTCGTTCGCAGCTCCGAAGATGTGGAAACGTTGCCGATCCAAGAACACAATACGCATCGTCCTCGAGGCAAAACCGGCCCGAATGATTTCGAATTACGACGCGTTCTAGGCAAGGGAGGCTACGGCAAAGTGTTCCAAGTGCGTAAATGCACCGGCAAAGATGCGGGGACGTTTTTCGCCATGAAAGTACTCCACAAAGCAGCTATAATTCGTAACCAGAAGGATACCGCTCACACGAAAGCCGAAAGGAATATCTTGGAAGCGGTCAAAGTAAGCGCTCCTCGTATATTCCAATGAAAACGAATCGAGTTTTCCCTTTTATTATTTTTTTAAAGGGTCTCTGTCGAGGCCTTATACTATATACTCGTATATTAAGCTTTAGCCTTGTCTGCGTGTCCGGGCTCGCTGGTTTAGCGCGCTCGACAATACGTACGTATGTAATTATTGCGTATACGAAAATGCGTACTCGGTGCCAGGGTATATTTAGATTTCGCTGTCAGTTCCCTTTGCTCTTCCTGTCTGCGTTTTAGACGATGATATGCGAATGTACTGTAACATATGTATAATGAACAATGTATGCGGTACTCGACGGTGTGTGAGAGACAGATTAATACGTTTCGAGTTGGCTGTGGCGACGACGAGCTTTTTTGGTCGCGAGTTCACGATGAATGCGAACAGGATGTCGGTCCGAGTGAAATATTCGTTTTCATTTCGGTCTCGAGTTCTTGGTGAAACTGATCTCGTTTCTCGTATTCGATTTTTGATTCAATTGCGGGTCGTAGAATTCATTTATTGAATTTCAAGGCGATTTGTGCCTAGTTTTGGACGACATTTGGGTGGGGATGGGGAGAGGGAAGGAGCTTCGCATTGCTCGTAAATTTGATCAATTTATTTATTTTTTACTCAAGTCATTTTTTTCCACCATGATGGATCGATAAGTTTTGTATTTTCATTTTTTTTTCGATTTTTGACTGGAATCGATCGATTTTTTGGATTTTGATGGATCGATTAATTTTATGGGCTTCGATTGATGAACCGATTTTTCCGATCTCGATTGAGTAATCGATTTTTTAAATTTTTCAAATTTGATCATTTTTCGTGATTTTTTTCAAATCGATCAATTTCCTGATTTCTTGAAAAATACGCGCATAGATCATTTTTTTTGGTCTCGTCGAATCGATCAATTCCTTGAATGCTGTAATTCATTGATTTTTTGTCGAATTTTTGAAAAAGATCCTGAATATTGCGATAGTCTCGAGTCTCGACTTGAAAAATTCAAAAAAGGACAACTTTTTTTCATATACTTCGAGATCGAGACCCCTGGAAGTCAAATATGGCGGTTTCAGCGATTTCATGTTTCACCTCCTGTTGGTCTCAAAATTTGAAAATTCACCATTTCGAGAGTTACGGTTCAAAAAAAGTAAAAATTGGTACAATTTGGGGTCATTTTGGTATCTAGATTGAGGTAACCGAGTTTCAGGACCTCAACTTGGAAATTAGGCTCGGGCCCTTTCTAAGCAGGGTCCCAAAATGACGTTAAAAGATCAAAAATGTTCGAAATCGGGATCAATAGTTAGGTACCTTCGTTGTTATCAACATGCCCAAAAATGAACTCCCTAGGTCACCCCCACCCTTATTCAGACCTTATAATGTAGATTTTCCAGTCATTTTGCCAAGCCAACCCCTCTCTCTCCATCCTAAAAAACCATGTAGGAGGTTCATTTTTGTCAAGTAGAATGAATTTGTGCTGTAGATGTGTCTTTTAATGGTTTTTGGACTTTTTTGACCCTTTTACAGGAGGCAAAACGTTGGATTTTTGTAAATTATCACTGTTCATCGAGCCGTTGACCAGCTGACAGCTCCGCCTTTAGTTGACTTGATGGGGACTTGCTTGGGGCTGTTGACTGGGTAGGAGTCCGAGATGTGTTTTTTGAGGTTTTTGACTTTTCGTTTCGAGTCCTTCTTTTTTCGTGATTCGTGCTTCCCTTCATTCAGCCATATTGGTCGTATGCTTTGTCCTGCTTAAAGCTGGAAGGGGTGTTTGTGACGGGAAGGGATGGCTTTCCGTGCCTATGATGGTAACACTGTGGTTTCGGATCTTTTTCCTAGCTACCTTTCGACCTCATTTAACCCCTTTACATACGGAGGAAAACGTTCATATTCGTCAGATTTTTTTTCATTCAAATCCATAAAGAGTATAGCCCATAAATATGATGAATCGGCCCTGAGAACGGATTTTGAAATTTTCTGGTGGAAATTGATACTTATGATCTAAAAACCCTGTGACAACATTTTTAGCTCCCTACCTCCCTCCTAACCCTTTTTTATGGTGGTAAAACGTCGATTTTCTTTGAAATTTTTGTTTTTCGTAGTTTTCAATCGGATTTGTTCAAACTTGCAGGGATGTTGAACACTACTGAGGGCTGTCCACGAAATTTTTTGAAAAAAATTTTCGAGCATTTTTTCAAGGTCAAATGGGCA
>FIZT01049458.1:0-21615 GCA_900065295.1 Paracoccus marginatus
TGGTCGTCAGAATTTGCTCTTGCTACCTCATCGAAAAATCCTATGGGCGCCTATGCCCCGCACCCAGCGAACACACGAAAACAATGTGCAAAAATATACTCAAAATAACAAAATACTTTAATCGTACCGTTATTTATGGCTCATGTAGGTCCTAGGTACAGATCTATTGCTGTACGATTTTCTCAGTTCATTTTAAAGACATACAACTCCCCCAACGCTTAGGAGGACAGGACGGTAATTACTCTTTTCTACGATCAATCATGAGATACAATTTTAAACACACTCCAAGGAACATACATTCACCTCATAACACTGTACTCGTGTTGACTACTACAAGCAACGAGTGACGAGCTGCATAGGTATTGTACGAACCAAGTGGAATAATTTACGGCGCACCATCATCGCACAGATCTTCGTAACAACATACTCCATAAATATCACTTGACATTTCGACTTTTTGTATTCGATATCGCTCAATAACAATAAGTTGACAATTCTACATTTACAAGTACATACATACATAAATATAAAATTATCAAAAAAAAATATGCACAATGGAGTTACTCGTAGAAAGAAAATGATACAGTAAATCGTGATAGCCGGTAACAATGAATGAAAAATGTTCGACGTATACATTCGCATAAATAATATCGCCAGTTTACGAGGAAAATAATTACGTAATAAATAGTTAACTTAAACTCTTGTTATTGTATTTGGTATCGAATAAAAATAATGTAATTTTAAAAAAGAATTAAAAAACAAATGCAATTATTTTCACTGGTGTTTGTACTTTCTCCGAAAAATAATTAAATAGAGTAAAATCTCAATCTACAAAACTGCCCACCGTATTTAAGAAAGAAAAAAAAAATGGTAACATATCGACGCGTTGATTAATTACAATCGCATACAAGAACCTGTAAATTACATACGTCTCGACGCTTTGGTAATACCTCGCCTTCTTTTTCCATTCAACTATTTCACATAATAAATTATCCGTAATACAAAACACCACTGCATAAATTCAACTTATCAATACCATAAATGATGATGTTACATGCGGACATGGATTTAAAAAAAAAAAAAAAGAGAAACAATGAAGATTACTCTGATAACATCACAATTAACAATAATATAAATACAAATAGGCGATAAAAATTGACACATTATTAGTAGGTAATATACAAAAAGTAACACAACTATAAATTTTGAAAGACGGTACATAATTTAATCGACGAAAAATTAAATAGGTAATGATAATACTACATTAAAATGGCAGAATCATCTCGGAGAAGTGTTTTTCATTCTATCAAAAACCTTCATCTCGGCATACTTTGAGCAACGGGTTAGATTTCTAAATTGAAAATCTCGATTGATTTCAAGTCCTAAACACCTTGGTGAATTATAAATTCGATGAAAATGATTATATCTAAAATATTAGAGAACGTTGTTTGATTGAATCATTCGATGATCTAGTGTCGGTAATAAATTTACCGCAACAAGAGTCAAATTGGCCGCCTACGTACATAACTGGCGGTTAAAAATAAATTAATCTCAATTAACTTCGTCGTCTGTGTGTACTACGAGTTCATGTAAGCATCGCTGAAACAATATTACACGAAATGCGTTATTGATTGATCGATAGATCGATAAATTATTTTCGCGTAATGGAACAATAACACTTACTTGGTTAATTCTCTCGAAGATGCCATCTTATTCATGGAGTATCGAGTTCTACTTCTTTCTGCGAACGGAAAAAAATCACGTTTAATTAATTTTTTTCAAAATTTCAAAATGTTTTCAAAAATCTATTATATTTTTTTTTACTATTTTTGTTTTTTTTCGGTTTGTTAAATCCGAACTAACCTGCTCCTGCGGGTCCATTCGGCGGTGGTTTTTTACTTCTTTTATTTCGATTAAATGCCGAACCAGTCTGCATGGCTTGAAGCAGACTGTCGAGAACTCCATCTTGATTTTGGTCGGTAAAGTCGATGAGTGCTTGCTTACGACTCGCGCGTTCTGCTTTCTCTCTTTCGGCTTTCTCGCGAGCTTCTTTCATCCTCCTGTTCTTCTCTTCGGTTTCGCGTATTTTAACGTTTTCTTTGTACGCTTCCTGATCATTTGCAGAAAATAAAGATATCGATTAGCATTTATAAAAAAAATCAAAGAGTAAACACGGTACAAATACACGTTGTATGTACATCGAGTTAAAACTCATGCTATTTCATGCATAAACTACAGCATTTTCTGACGAAAAAAAAAAAAAATGACAATAAAAAATAAACGTAAATTACGACAAATTCGGGTTGATACACAAATCCGGTCGGTTAAGCTGCCGAAACCAACCGGGCAAAGGTGACACTTCACCGGTCGGTTAGCTAATTCGACAACGAAGACGACAAGGAAGAAAAAGCATTGCATTAAAATCTAATTTGCGACACTGTTGGGTTGAGTACCACTTAACGTAACTACAAGCGGTGCTCACATTCAGACTGATTCGTAGTACTACCTGTCACAATAAGCTTTTCCCTGCGCCTTTCCCTCATTTAAATCGCGATCCTAATTTATCAAACATTATTCATTATTTACGTATAAAATTACTCTTTCCTCGGATTTTTCGCAAATTGCATTCTGTTTAGATTGAAGCTTACCACGAACGAATCCTTGAAAGTTTTCAAATCGCCGAAGAATTCTTCGCACGTGTATTTATTCTTATCGAAAGCGTAGTATTCGGCTATACTTTGGTACAGCGTTTCCATATTCTTGAACATGTTTTGTAAAAGCGAGCATTGCTGTTGAGCATCTTTGGCGAAATCCTGCAAAATCCAGGTTAAGGAAAAATACACGATGCGACGAGGAGAAATGACGTTATTGGCCAGTTAATCGATCAAAGGATACGCTCATAACTTCCTCGAATTTATCACTATCGCATTGAGGCAGACGACTGTTATTCAGATCGGTGATTAAATTCTTCACGTTCACTTCCATCTGGTACAAAGTCTTCTGAATTGTTTCGGTGGATATTTTGGCGGCTTTATCGACATGAGGTAGTTCATCGGCGAAGTTCAACATTTCGGGGAATTTCTTCTCGATTATGTCGACCAGGTAGTGCAACATGGTGAATTTATTTTCCACATCTTTCGTAGACGAAAGCTAAGCGAACAGATTCGGGTTAGTCGGAAATCGATAAATGAAATTGAAGGCAGGGGAGGTGCTGATTCAATACCTTGGGTAGAAAACTAATTTCGAATGCGAACGCTTGTTCGTTTTTCGATCCGCTATTCATGTAATTTCCGATCAGTAATATCAATTCTAAAATTTTATTGAACTTTTTGCTTTGTTTAACTTCTTTGCAGGCTTCCGCTCCGGTAACGATATCCTAAACGAGATAACAAACGTAATTAGCATTCGAACGTGCCATTATCGAGTATAAAATATTCCACTTATGAGTCAGCATGCGGTTTACGACGAATGTAAGCCATATTCGGCTCCGTTCGTTCGTTGATTATAATACGAAACACGCACAGAGTGAAAGTCTCGACGATTAAAATTTAAGGTGAAAATATTTCGACGTTGTCAAATCGAACGCGGCTCGTGAAAAAAATCATCTCCGATTAGAAAAATAAACAACGAAACGTACTGGTTTGATATCTTGCACCATTTCCGGAAACCGCTGCTTAAAGCTAATTGACTTCAATCGTGGCAACAGTCTCTTCACTTCCGATATCTGCAAGAATAAAGTGACACAAGAAAATTTTCAATACACCGTCGACTTTTGGCGTTCGACTATTTCAACGACGAATGTGTACAAACCGTAACAGCGAACTGTTCTGCTTCAGTTAAATCATCGTAATCGGATTTGAATTGCTCCAAACGTTTCAACTGGTCCGGTGGCGGCAAATAAAGTATCAGCTGTTCTAGAATATTGGCCGAAAGTATGCTGGTGTCGCATCTCAATATGCTTCGCTTAACGTCTTCGTATTTCAAATGCTTTAACGGTCCTCCAAGAAGTATGGATAAATTCTGCGCCACTTTCGAATCGATCACTCGCAATTGTTTTACTTTTTTCAACGTTCCGGCTCTGTGCAGCCCGTAAACAAACGCAGCCGGTAAGAATAGCGTGACGAAAACGACTACTGATTCGAAATTCGATAATATTTACTTGTCGATTTGGTCGTTGGCTCGTTTGTGAGCCGGTTTAGAAGAAAATCGTTGAGCTAATCCGTTCAATATTTCGGGCGACGCCAGTTTCTCTTCGTCCACCTTTACCCAGAATGACTTCTCGGATAGTTTTTGAGGAACGATCTATAGGAACAGAAAGTCTAAATTCTAAATTCTCAATTCGTTTAACCGATGCATCGATTCATTTCGATTCACGTTACCGTTTTCCAATTCAGCCTTTTTATTCCTTCGACGTCCCATTTCTTCTTAGGTTTCAATCCGTGAGGTAGTGTATCCGGCGGCTTAGGAGGAGCAAATCCTCCAAAAGGAGGCGGTGGCGGTGGTGGACCTCCTTTGCCTCCTGGCAACGGCGGAGGAGGCGGTGGACCACCACCTTTTACGCCAGGCATAGGTGGTGGTGGAGGAGGAGGTGGTCCGCCACCAGGGCCAGGTTTACCCATACCGGGCATCGGTGGTGGCATAGGAGGAGGAGGAGGCGCGCCTGGGCCACCTCCGATGAGACTTGGCCGGCCTGTATTGGGTGCCTAGAGAGACATAGAAAATTAGCCATATTGCTCTGCAGCATACTTACGCTGGTAGAAGAGGAATCAAAATGTACGTACTCCTGATGGTGAATTTTGAAGTTCCTGGATTGTCTTACGAGCGAGATTCAACTCGGCTTCGATTTCTTGACGAGTCGCGATGGCTTGTTCTAACTTGGCCGACAGTTCTTCCACTTTTTTCTCTTCCTCGTGTCGCGATTGTTCTACAAAACGTTGGAATTTTGTTTTTAAAGATCATAAAACACCTAAGATCTAAATACTGATGTCATTAATTCCAAAACGTACCGACTAAGGTATCTATTAAAGGTTGAACGTCAATATTGAATCGTCTAGCTACTTGAAAATCAGGATCACAACCATTTCGATGAAGAACAATTTGAGAAATGCATTCCTCAATTAATTTATAGTACGCTGGCCTGCAAACGAACGTCAATTTTTCATAACAAAATATTCGAAAAATGTATCCATCGAACCAGATCAACAAACCTAATCAAAGCGTCATCTCTGATGAATAATAAATGCTGCAGGATAGACAGTAAGTAAGGCTCAGCCGGCGTATCGGTGACTAAATTTTTCACTACTTCAAAGCAGTCCGTTAAATCATCGAATTCTAAACGAATATGGTCAAACTTTTGCATAAATTCGAAATAATCTTCGTCTTTGTGGTCTATGAATACTTTCAGTTGAACCATTGAATCTTCGTTTGCGTCTTTTTCCAAAGTCTGCCGAAAGCAAAGTATACAGAGGCGTCAGAAAAAACCTCGATAGAAATAATTTTCAAAAGATGGCCAACTTACATCCAAAATATCGTACAATCCTGTCCTCATAATTTCGTTCCTTAAATGCAATCTGAACTCTAGGTCGTCGGGAGTTTCAACGATTGCATTGATCAACTGAAGGCAAGCAGTTCGCAAAGCGTCGTTTTTCGTAATTCGAAGAGCTTGTAAAATTGGTCCAAATCGTTCGGTATTATTACCATCGGCGCTCAAGGTAATAGCTTCCAGAGCTTTTTCGTGACCGTTCGGTGGGACTAAACAAACAGCAGCGAGAACCTTGACTGTTTCTAACATAACTCCTGGTTTTAAAGGATCAAGTGATCTGGCTATGATGGGCAGAGCTTCCATTTGACCGAATATCTCTTTCAAGCCAACCGTGTTGTTCATAATTGCTTTCAGACATTTGATACACTCGTACTGTACACGCTCGTACCTGTGGTCTTTGCTGAAAAATTGAAATTGTATTTTTTTTAGTTGAAGAAATCCACGTAAAATTACCAAAATATATGATTCGTACTTTCTGTAACATTCGTTAAGTATCGATAATAACTGTCTGACCCCACTGGTACCGAACTCGTGAACCCAACTGAGCGGATTATTGGTTAAAGCAATTCGTAAAGATTCGACACATTGGTAAATTTTGTTTATACTTAATTCAGGTTGGCTCAAATACTGAATATAATCGATAGGTTTTTCAAACTTGTTTCGATTTTCCTGAAATTACATTTCAACATAAGAATCATACCATCGTATTATCTGAGAAAATTTAATTCATAACGAATTTACCAGTTGAAATCCTTTCATATGTAATATTAAAAGACTTCGTCTGGAGATCTGATCTTTACTACGCAATGGCTTCTTTTGCTCTTCCGATAAATTCATATCGTTCTGCGAGAACAAAAACACAATAAACGTGTGAAAATCCCATTCGAATAATTCAGTCGCTGTAATCGCATACGTACGAGCATTTCTTCGAATTTTTTCTCTAATGCGGCATCGTCTAAGCTGAAAATATAATTCTGTATTTCAACTTCAGGCGTATCCGATTCGGATTTAGGATTGGAAAGAGTGTTACTGGAACCTTTGAGACCAGACCCATTTTTCTTCGGTCTTCCCAACATACTGTCGATCTATTTACAAAATGAAAAATTAGCAACTAATGCGATACATCAAACGTATATAGAACAAAATATTTCCTTACTATTTTCGTTGCCTTCATAGTTACCACTCTTTTTGAAATGACTGACGACTACTACTGATGGATGAAAATAACACGGATTAGGGAGTTACATCGTTGAAGTGCTTCATTCGTTTCGCGGCTAATCTACTTTCAAGTATCGAGAATTAGACAAAAATGTACGATATAAGTAAAGTGAAATAAAATACAGTGCAGATTACCATCGATAAAGACTGTTGAAAATTCGATGTCGACTGTATTTTTTGGCAGAAGTAATCAGGCGACACTTATACAAAACACATGGAAGTACCATTCAGAACTTTACATACGTTTAACTGAATACTTAATAATATTAAAATAAGGCATACAATCATTAAAAATTAACAAATTATCGTTGCGAAAGAATTTCATTTCAGTTACAAACTTAAACTCACTCACAAACGTCAAGAAAGAAAAGATTGATTGTTTACTTTTTGGTTTTTCACAACTTCATTCGTCACCAGGTAGACAAAGATAATGATCGCCGATTGGTTGATGAGCTTTGACGTCACAGCTTTCACGTTTTTGGGCAGTACCATGTTGCCAACGAAAAAAATGCATTATTTATTTTGATTACGATTTTGTTTTGTAAGCTCTACTTGTAATGTGTGATTTTCTTTTATGATTTACATTCGTCGAAATTTAATTGTTAGTTTTATGTAATATGTTTGTAATGCTAGTGTACTGACGCGTTGAAATTTTTCCACTCAATGTACGTGTGAAATTTCATTGAAAAATATGCCAGCTTGGGTATGATTCAAAATGATTTCGAACGATAATTCGGATGTGCCATCTGGGCCTAGGGTAGTCGTCATTCATAAAACAGAATCTGGTTTCGGATTCAATGTTCGCGGACAAATCAGCGAAGGTGGACAGTTAAAAAGTATCAATGGTGAATTATATGCGCCTTTGCAGCATGTTAGTGCGGTACTCGAAGGCGGTGCTGCTCATAAGGCTGGTATACGAAAAGGAGATCGTATTTTGGAAGTGTAAGTTGAGTCATCGTATTCTTGGAAAGATTATTTTAAAGTCGTATCTAACTCGAATATTTGTTTCAGAAATGGGCATAACGTTGAAGGATCTACACATAAGCAAGTTGTAGATTTGATCAAGTCTGGCGGCGATGTACTCAAATTAGTAGTATTATCAGTTACAACTCAAGTACGTACAAATATTTATTGATAAAAAACTGTGGTTTCGGTTTATCATTTTTTATACCATATCATCGTTGTATAGGAAGCTGAAAAATTAGAACCTGATATTCATTCCACATATCCGTTCATAGACTACTCAGAAAAAAGATCTTTACCAGTATCTATACCGGATTACCACTACATCGAACGAAACGGCGAACGTTTTGTTGTAAGTGTTTTCAGACAATTATGTATCCGTATAATGACCCTTCTAAATACTTATATAACTTCATTCTATGTTTTCCTATGCTTATAGGTTTATAATATCTACATGGCTGGTAGACATCTATGTTCTAGACGGTATAGAGAATTTGCCGATTTAAATGCCAACCTTAGAAGAGAATTTTTTGACTTTAATTTTCCCAAATTCCCCGGAAAATGGCCATTTATGTGAGTGATTTTACACACTTCTAAATCTACGAAATCCTCGCTTTATCAACAGTATGTTCCGTAGGTTAAACGAGCAGCAACTGGACTCGCGACGAAGAGTTTTAGAACAGTATTTAGAAGTAGTTTGTGCAGTTCGCGTTATAGCTGAAAGCGACGTAATGCAAGAATTCTTCGCCGATACCGACGAGCAGCAGGTATTTGACCAAAAATGAATTCAACCCGAACGTTTTTCTTATGACTTTATTTCTTCTAGAAGAATGCTACCCCAGTTGAGGTGAAAATTTTGCTACCAGATAAACAAATTGTTGCCTTATCTATTCGTAAAAGTTCCACAGCCGATGAAGTCTATAATAAATTAATAGAAAAAGTTAAACTACCCAAGTCCTCCGCAGAATATTTCTATTTGTTTGAAATTTCAGAGTATAATTTCGGTACGTTTGATTGTAGTTTTTGTTAAAATCATCTAACCGCATTTCAGAGAGAAATAACTCATCTCTTCACCTAATCTTGTTACAGAACGTAAACTACATCCTCAAGAATTTCCTCATCCTTTATACATTCAAAACTACACGACAGCAACAGCGACATGTCTTAGTTTACAAAGATGGTTATTTTCTTCGAGTATAGAAAAAGAGCTGATTAAAAACGACGAATTGGCCAAATCCTATATATTTTGGAACGCTGTAGAAGCGGTAGAACGCAACCACATCCGTGCCAACGATAAACTATACCAATTGAAAGCCTTGCAAGAATCTGGCAAAAAGCTCGAAGTACGTAGTTCGATAGAAATATCTACATAGATATTCGCAACTTAGATCTAATTCTGTTCATTTCCTTTTTAGTACCTAGCCATGGCGAGAGCGTTACCCGGCTACGGAGAAGTAGTATTTCCTCACTGTGCTTGTGATTCGAGAAAATACGGACGTGTCATAATATCTATAGGTGAAGCTGGCTTGAAACTGCAAGCTTGTTCCGAAGATGGTGCACCGCAGGTATATGTTCATAATTTCGACGTGTCAGTTTATTCGATGCTGCCATTTGTTCGAATATTTAAACACTTGTAAAAACATTATCATTAATTGATTATGTATACTTGATAGTAGTGAATGTATTTTTTTTTCGTTTCGTTTCTACAGAATCAAACCGTCGAGTTCACCTGGCTTGTTATTAAAAGTTGGGAAGTTGATGACGAAGGGGGTACATTTAGTTTCCAATATAAAAGGAACGATAATCTCTTATCGATTAAATTTTATACGCCTTATGTGAGTATGATGCGTTTTAAATTTACATCAGTTTGCTTATATTTTTCTTCAATATCTGCCTCATCTGTCTGTACAGTTTGCATTTTTGAGCGATTGCTTTCAAAGAATTCAAGACGAAAGACAATGGGCTACTCCGTGCAAGTAACCTCGCAACATTTCCGCATAATTACCATCGAGATATGTATTAACGTATTTATTTTTCCGTATTGTTTAATTTTTATATTTTAATGTAGGATTAATTTCATTTATATATTTTTAGTAAAAATATTTTACTATTCCTTTCATTAGCCAAGTTATCATTTTTTTTCCTCTCTTTTTTCCTTACCATTACTTAATCATGTTACTTTTTTCCATTTTACATGTCGACAATATAGAATTTTAAATGATTGTTAGTTTAATTACTCGTTTAATTAGTTGACAATCTAGTTTTAATGATGAATTTTAATTGACATATCTGCAATTATTATTAATAGTATTATTATTATTGTTATCATGGACATAATAGTTGATAGTTTTACATATTTATATTTTCATTGTTTTATTGTACCTTGATATTTATTATTTTGTCTTTCATTTTACGTAAATAGAAAAAATTTGAAGAAAAAAAAACAACATCGCTTTAAAAAATTTATTTACGGGTATTTTTACCTGATAAGAACCAATGCGTATTATTTAATTATAAACAAGTTTCTATAAATTATGTAGTAAGTTATATTACTCGTAAAAGTTGTACTTTTAGAAAAATTTTATAACTTCCAGTGTTTCCTGAACGATGCTGTTTTTTGGTCCTTTGTTCTCGTTATTGTTTATATAAAAATATTATGTTACTCATTCGTGAAGTATTACCTCACATAAATACATACAATATATTACAGAATGATACGTTTTAATGGTTTTGAGATCTTTGAACTGGTATACGAAGTATCACCTACCACCGTGACTGATATTAAGGTCATAAATTCCTGTGATGCACGATGTGATTAATCCATTCGTCTTCGTACAAACGTTGGTCGCTGATTCGAAGTGCTGTTCTTTTGTAAATGTAATAGTAAATGACACTAACTGTAACATAATAATAACGTGTTACTAATGTGATGTGATACGTCTGCTTGGGCCTACATACAAGCGAACAAGAGTACATCGCAGGTATACATGTGAGAATGGCAAAACTTACTCAGCCGGTGTATTGTAAAACACATGTAGAAACCGAACGGCCACGAATTCACTATCGATTCGCCATTCCAACGAATTATCAACGTCCAAGCGTGTAATACGATGGTAAGAATTACATAAAGGAGAGATGCTGTTAGAACTGTCCAAAATTTCTCGCATAATATCGTCATAAAACCAGCCTGGAATGTAGCGTTAATTTTGTACTGCCGGGTAACGGAAGTTGAATGGCGAATAGTAACAATGATACGCTTACTTGGAATACATTTGTTTGGAAAATAGTTATCAACATCAAAACGAACGTAAATAATTGAATGAAATCTTGTAACCTATTTTCAAAGGAAGAGAATAGTAAGTAAATAAAGCGCGATTAATTGAAAAAAATGTATTCGTACAACTTACAAAAATATCAACAGAAGTAGTCCATTATTATACGAAAAATGGTACGAGAATGTATTGAATAACAAGTCACAAAATATCAGACCGATTTGAATCGTTAATGTTAAACTGTATCTGGTCTTTGAAAGCTCCATTTTTCGAGCTTCATTTTTTATTTGGAATTCGCAAACTCAGGCTTCGCGTGAATTGTTTTCTAAAATAGTTGCTTAGTAACAAGGATCGGAGAATGTCGTCAACTAAAAAACCGTTAAATTCAAAATGGAATGGTGGGTACTAACTAAAAAATAATAACAAAAACAACGATGATAAAACAGTATTCCTTCTCATTCGTAATAATGTGCGTAGATCTACTCCATAAATTTAACGATTATGTAATAAAATTTGCATATAAACTTATAAAATTAACACGGCGAGAGTAAATAAGTAGGTGAAAGTATTTCCAAGTCTACTATAAGTAGTTCAGTAATGTCGAGAACTACGTTTATCCTTACGAGTTGCTCGATCGTTAGGTTTATTCTCATCGTTTGAGGAATAATCACTTCTTTCATATCTAGAAGATTTTCTTTCTTTTCGTTTATCCTTAGAGTCGTATTCGCTTCGAACTTTATCGCGTTCTGAACGTGGTACATCTCTTCGTCTACTCGGACTCTTTTTCGTTTCGGCGGAAGAATAATCGGAATCAACATGCGCATGACGCTTCTTCTTGGAATATTCTTTGCGGTAATCTCTCTTACCTCGATCGCTAGACTCGGCTTCGCTCTCGGAGTAGTATTCTTTCCTACGACTATTCTTTTTTTCGACAACTTCTTTGGACGTTTCGCTGCTATCGGATTCAGAACTAGAGCTGTACTTGCGATGTTTGGATTTCTTTGTTTTCTTTTCGCGAACTGGCGTCGGTTTGTCTTCCGACTCAGAAGTAGAGTCGTTTTTACGATGTTTTGATTTTTTCGATTTTTTCCCCCTGACCAGTTTAATTTTCTTCAAAGACTCCATTACCATTTTAATAATCAACTTTTCATCTATCGAGTCCATCGTATCGCTGCTGCTGCTCTCATTTTGGGAAATTTCATCGACTACCTGTGGTTCCGGCGACTTTTCCTTCTTTTTGGAAGTTTTATCAACGTGTACAACAGATGTAGGGCTTCTTTCGATTGAAGACTTGTCGCAGACTGAAGACGTGGTACGAGGTAAGTAAGCAGGTTCGGTAGGCGATGATCTAGATCCTTGATTTTTGCTCGCAGACGAACTTCTGTACAACTCGTCGATCGATTCCTCCAAGGGTGGTTTTGATCTTTGATTCGCAGTATCGTTTCGATAGTTCTCATTATTGTTGTATTTTTTATCTTGGGCGGAATATCTGTTACCGTTTTGAAAGTGATTGTTATCGAATGGACGAGCAAATTCATTCATCGATTCGGATCGACGTAAACGGTTGGCAGTGTATCGATTATTTGGTTGATCGCCGTTGAGTTCGTATCGCTTTGGTTCTTCATTTCGTACAAAACGGCCGTTTCTATCTCCGCTTCCATCATTTTCCAACGATTTACCTTGCAGAATTCTCCAGCGAAGGTTTTGCGGGAATCCGCTCTGCATCGGAACATTTTGGTAACACATGAAAATTTCGAAGTCTTCGCAAATTTGGCGAATAGCTTCCGGAGACCGTGGAGTGCGTTTTTTATACTTTATCTCGTCCATTACAACATCGATCAGTGAAAACGGCGTCGGATAATCGATAAAAATGCTGCGATGGATCTGAAAGTGATCACCAACGAGTAGGTATTGAAAATACTGCAGCGTTATCAATGTTTGATTATTGATTATCATCGATGTCAACTTACTTTCATACAAGAACTTGCGGAATCTAATCGATAGAACTTTTCCGTGTAATGGCATGCTTTAATCAAATCGTATTTTATGAATAAATAAAACGAGACCAATTGACTGTATATGACGGCGAGTTGTAGTTTTTCTGCGTGTTTTTCTGCAATCGCTTGCAGAGCTTTGAAACCATAAGTTGCTCCATCTTCAACATTGTTATGACGATGAATAATTCTTATCATAGCGAGGTCAGCTTCGAACGATTTCAACTTTTGACAAATTTCCAAGTGCCATTTCGCTTTTTTGAAATTCTATAAAATAATCATATTACGAAATTGAATAACAATAACTCGATATACAAATTCACTATTCGGGTACCTACATTATCGTATTCTTCTAGTATTTGTGCCATCATCAGATGGCCTTTAACACTTTTCGGATTTTTTTTCAGTCCTTCGATCAGCAAACTTCGAGCTAGTTCGATATTTCGGTGCGGATCAGGAATTCTCATAAAACCTCGGGCACAGCAAACCAGAACATGGCTACTCTCAGGGTACCTCTTCGACGCACTTCTACAGAAAATTTATAAAGAAAAATTCAAGTGCTTTATGCATCGATAGGTATGGCCCCTTACTTTGAGGGGAAAATTTCAACGAAAACGCTTACTCGTAATATTCAAGAGCTTTGGATATTTTCGAATCTGCTTCAAACTGTGTGTGATCTTTCAGAGAGATTTTACTAGGAAAAACGTAATCATATCGGTCCGACGGTTGTTTCAATATATGATCTGATAGTTCGAGATATAGGTCGGCGACTTGTAGTTTATAAACAACATTGGTTGGCACTTTTTTATACGCCGATTCGAATAATTCTTTTTCCATCATGGAAGGAGGTTCGATGGGATTATTGTTTTCACGAAGTTGACGTAAATAAAACGCTTTTAAAGAGATCCATCGGGCGTTATCTGGATCTAACTTTAGCGCTTTATCGATGAACACGATCGCTTTTTCAATTCCTTCGTTGCTGCATAAAATAAGAACCGTTGAACGTACGGCGTAAATAGCAGCTTGATTGAATTTATCCATCTCGTCGATAGGTGTTATCTTATCCATAACCTAGAGTAGGAATTCAAATTAATACGATTAGGAAAAGTTCCAATTAATGGTTTATCTGCGAGATCAATTAGCGCATACTTTGAGTACTTGCTGCGAATTTTCTTGCACCCCCAATAAGAAAACTTTGCACGTCAACAGGATGTGAATTACAGCATCTTTGATTTTGGGGAACAAGTCGTCCATTTTGCTTTTGCTCCAGTTTAGAGCGTCTGTTTCCAAATCGCATATAATGTCCATGGCCGAGTTCAAATCTTCTTCGTATACTTGGTAACATTTCACGAGACGAATCGCAAAACTTGATAAATTAAATGATAAAATATATGTGAAAACTACAGTGATTACTACTCAAATATTTGCCATACGTTCATAGGTGGTGTAGGTTACGATCATGAAAAAATATAGAAAAGTGAATCGTATTATTACTTGAAGAAGTTGAAATTGTTGTCTTTCTGCGGTTCATACTCGTACTTATAAAGATTCTCTTTTTTCAGGGGTGGTTTCCACTGGAAAATACTTTCGATCGAAATATATTTCTGAGAATGAGTCTTCGGAGGATAATCGTCAGACATGTTAATGTTTTTAGATTCTGAAAAGTAATCATTGATTAGCTAGACAGAATTCACAGCAATAAACATAGTAGCATTTTTATTACGCTAGCAGTAGTCAATACTTACCACCACTGTTTCGAAGTACGCAACTAGTAGATGATTCTGTTTAAACTGGACCAATTTGACTGTACACTAGGAAGAGGAAATTTTACTTACGTTCACTATAAGTATCCTGAAAAAATGATATGATGCGGTATGAAAGATAAGATACCACCAAGTTTCTTCTTACTTTATCATATCTTCATTATTTTTACCAAAAGAGTACCGAATCGAGATTTAATGCATGCATCATTACCAAAAATCATACTTGAGAACGATCGAAACGATTTTCGAGTTATGACGGAACTTCCAATAAATACATCATTTTCAAATAGAATCATTGTACTTTGCCAGCTCTCGAACTACTCCGCACAAAGAATATCCTACAAAATTTACAATTCGTCTGAAACGAGCCTAGTATGGTGTATGGTCCTGACTCATTTCCTTATCTCATTTGGAATTCCAAGAATGCGGTTCAGATAAACAAAAAACACATTAGTTACAAAGGCACGTTTTCGAACGGCAGAACCACTTATTTTCCTAATGGGTTGAAAAAGAAGTTTAACCTTCTCTTTTGAAATAAAGGCATTTTTGCGAACGGTAGGACTAAGGTAGGACCACTTACTTTCCTAATAAGTTGAAAAAGAAGTTTAACCGGCTTTCTCTTTTGAGACACTGTCGAATTGATTCTCAGTTTCTCATTTCTCAATGTTGTGTTTTCGTTTTTACTTTTTCGAAAACTTTTTTCTATGGCTTTATCATTGAAATTAATGAAATAATACCGATTATTGTTATGGAAGAAAAAACTGCACGTAGTGAATTACCAACTCAAAAAGAACAACCTACAATTAACCTAACCATGAATCCTACACTATTCAGATATTCTGCTTGAAGATTTATTTTCAAACATCAATAACAAAAATGAAATGCAATTAAATTGTTCAACCTTCTACAATATTCATAGTACTATGTTGCAACAAGAATCGAAAATACGTTCATAATTCTAGCAATACGAGTATTTTTAAAATTTCACTATTCCTTGGCACATTTTAAAATTTAGTCAAATGAACAAATTTACTGTTATTGGAATAAAAAGTTATTTAATGAAATTACTTTCAGAGGTAGAAACAAGACAGCTTGTTATCTTCGAACGGCTTTCACTCACGACTCGGGGTTGCCGAAGGTGCACAAACCCATCGAGGTTCAGCTATACAACGACATGATTTCTCTGTCGTATTTTCAGCTGCATTTCTTCATGATGCAAATCGATCTTAAATGACAAGCCACACTGGATATTCTGGTATTAAATCTGCGAATATGCGATTCGATAATCAAGTAGTTATTCAAATACCTAATTTGTAAGCTCGGTATTGTAATTGTTTTGAAATCACCAATTGTAATAGGATAATAATAATGCTTACTAGATAGTATTTTTATTTACCGTTGCAAAGACGAGCATCGATCAAGTTTTTTATAACACTTTTGTCACCGAACACTGTCTTTTTCCTCGGTATTTTCATGTTCAACTGGTCAAGCTCGTCTTGACATTTGACAGCGGGGTTACTTACGATCATTCTGGAATGTTTCAAAGAGAAAAGCAATTATTCCGTAATATTTCGTCATGTTCCGGCTTCCCAGAAAATCCAACCAAATAAATCTAATTTCAAAGAACTGATCTATTGAAGTTTTTATAACAGTTAAATGCATTATAAATATTTTGTTTTTGTCCGTATGTTGGTAGTTTAAAAACTAAAAACCTTTTAATTTTTGAAAAAAAAAATATAAAAGTTGTAAGATTAAATTTGAATTTTGAACGAAAATTATTTTTGATGAAACTGTGATCTGATAACTGACAAAGTATGCAAGTATCAACAAGGTTCTGCCACTCATAACACGTCACGTGCAATCATGCTTTCATGTACGCGCCCTTTTCACTTTTCACTTCCGCGCATGCGCCACGTTCTCGTTTGACCTTTGTTTTTTTTGTGAAGTTGTGTTTATGAAAAATTGATTATCAGCAAACGAGAATGAAAAATATTTTCTTCAATCAGTTCAGTTCACGGCGGCGAAGTTCGTTTCGCCGATTAGTTGAATTTTTTCTAGTGTTGAACGTAGCGATCGTATTTACTAAAAACCTGCGAAATTAATGTCTTCTCTCCGTCGTCAAGTGCTATTCGAAATATTCTATTAGTTGTGAAAATGATGCTGTGTCGTTTGTGATCGCGTAACCCTATCCGTTAAGAAGTAATATTTCCTATATTGTGATTATTTCGCGAATTTTGTCAAAATGAGGTTCACATGTGTGCTACGAACAATTTCATCGTTGTCAAAAATGATCGACTTCTATTCGCAGTTCAGCCCTTCTTCACTTTCCATAAAGCAATTCATAGATTTCGGTACATACTTTTTCGTTTCTCGGTCAAGTAAAATTTTTCAGTCTTTTTCTATCGTATATCTTGATGTTTATTAACAGGTCTGAGTGCCTGTGAAAGGAAATCCTTCCTGTTTCTACGCAAAGAGTTACCAGTTCGATTAGCAAATATCATGAAGGAAATTCTGTTGCTACCGGAAAACTTATTGAAGACTCCTTCGGTCGTTCGATTAAACGATTGGTACGCTCAGTCTTTCACCGAAATACTGGAGTTTGAAAAAGCCGACGGTGATGATGTAGAAACGCTCGACAGGTAATTTTTTTTTTAGTTTCGCCATAAGGTCATGTCCGTTGGCAGTATTTCTCGTGGCAATAATTTCAATTAAATCTACATATAAATTGATGTAATTATAGGTCGATTTTTAATTTCAAACATTCGTCGCATCGTGGTTTAGCGAGGGGAAAAAATTTATCTAAGTTGAACTTTAAACCTTTATCTCAAGTTTGCGACTAAAATATTTAATTTCGTGTTTTGAAACTTGAAACTCCATCGTCTCGAAATGAGAATATGTATTTTTTGTGAGACGAAAAAATTAAAGATACCTAGCTGGTACGAATGCTTTCTGATAAGACGTGATTCCCCGTTCTACGTAAACATATTGGTTGATGGCGCAAGTAATTACACAAACAATGAATTTTTACTGTTTTCTGAATGATAACTTCTAACGTCCTGTACATTCAACTTATCGTAATAGTCAACTAATTATTCATTTCTTCGTATTTTTTTTACTCACCTCTCCCGGTCGGAATCACTGCCAATAATATAAATAAACGAACCTACGTCATGTACCGGACATGACGATAATTTCACGCATCCTCAAACCTTTCTAACCCTTTACAATGTATTATGTTTATCTAGATTTTGTAAGTCTTTGGTGAAAATACGTAACAGACACGCCGACGTCGTTCAAACCATGGCCCACGGTGTACTCGAATTGAAGGAATCTAACGAAATTGATTATCAAACCGAGCACAGTATACAGTATTTTCTCGATCGATTTTACATGTCTCGAATTAGCATTCGTATGCTTATTAATCAGCACAGTACGTTGAAATTTATTTTCTATTCCTATTCGACGAATTTATTTCGTGCACAGACACTCGTAGCTATTTGTGGAAAATTTCCCCCCTGTTTGGCATATATTTCGACGCTTTGATGTGGTAGAATCGTCGAATTGAACGATTCCTTACACAAAAAAAAATGTAAAGAATTACGAACGTATCACAAAATCGTTGTTGGCCGGTGTTTTCGAGGGCAAACTTTTTTTTTAATTATACGTATACGTACGTACGTACGTACCCGTTCGAACTTGTAATTATCTAGTATCGACAACCTTGGCTCGAATCATCTGTGTTGTTTGTGATGATTCGTCGCGTATGTAGAGTGAATTCCTATAAAAATGGTCGTATTTGAAACTACCTTACAGCGATCTTGTGGAACCAATCAACTTGAAGCTGCCTATAACTTCAGAGTTACTTTTTCATGAATTCTAAAAAGCCTAGAATGATAAGAAAAATTTTAATTCTCAACGCAAGTATTTTCAAAAACCTCGACAAATTTTTAGAAATCAAGCAAATTTTGGAAAATTGACGATTTTTTCAAAATTGACAACTTTTGAAAAATTTGTGAATTTTGAAAAATCTAAAAATTTCGGAATATCAACAAATTTTGAAAAATTGACGGATTTTGGAAAATCGACAAATTTGATGGGAGAAATGATGAGAAAAAAAGAAGAAAATATTTTCGCTCTGGTCTCCCCGAAAATACTTGCGTCAAGGGTCCACAATTTTCGTCAAAATTTCTCCTCGGTGTGTCCTTTTTTTGTCCCAAATTGACCCTATTCATTGAGTTTAGGTTAGGTACCAACCGCACCTATCTGTCTCATGTAATAGCCTCTCGTACTACGAACGAGATGAAAACCATAACGAAAAACGACATAAATACCAATAAAATAACACCAGCAAAGAGGAAATCGCATTTAATAACCTAATTAACGTCGATTGTTACTGGGGAAAAAAAATAAAATGAAAAATGAAAAAACACTGACGCGAATCGTGGGCTTGCCTAGACCACACCTCCGTTGAAAGTTGAGCCACAATCAGTGACGTTGAAAAGATCAAAGAAAATAAAAGCCGGTTTTGAAAAATTATTGCTTTCTTGCATACGTAATGAAATGTTTAGGTCTCGCCTCTCGACTCGATAACACGCGATTAAAAAAACAACAATAGGTGTACCTACTTGATAAGTTCGTTTGTTTTCGAAGGGGAAATGAACTCGATTGCATTGTAGTCAGCTTTTATTATTTATGAAACGTCATAACTTGGCTTCTTATCTGTTGTTCAAACACAACGAGATGATTTCAGTGTTTTCTTTACTTATACTTTCTGTATTCGAAAACATCTTGTAGTTATTTCTCCTCGAGTGGGTACATTCGAACTTCGAAGTTGAACGGTTGATTGACGTGTTGGAAATGTCACAATTGATAGATAACTTCTCAGGAATTATGTAAACAATAACACGGTTAATGTTTCATGTCGCTGAAAAACTTGTTCTTCAAGGGCATACTGCACCAGTGCGCCAATTGCATCGCAGAATATGTTATATTTCTTTCTTCACATCGCAACATCTACTGTCCCCTCTTCGTATGGCAAAAAAAACACAATTTTACGAGCACTTATAACGCGGTTTAATTAATTACCTACGCAAAAACTAGAAAGAAAAATTAGCTACGAGTTAATGCACGGAAGATTTTTTTTCTTAAAACTAAAAAGTATTAATGCGGTGCAGTAGTTACGACAATAAAAGTAAATTACTAGGGAATGCTGTTGAGACGGTGATGATTTCGTCAACATTGGTATTTTTTCAGCTCTGCTTTTTGGCAATGAAATACTCAGTGATTCTCAGACTAGGCATATTGGTTGCATTGATCCGCAATGTGATATCGTAGCCGTTGTTAAAGATGCTTACGATAATGCTCGACTACTATGCGAACAGTATTACTTGAGAGCTCCCGAATTAACTGTAAAAGAAGTTAACGGTAAATTCAATTTTTCTAAATGAAAATAATAGCCTATAATCGTTCGCGAGAATACCCTCGAGTCGAGTTAATTAATACATAGGTCTGCGATATCTGTACAGCTTTACAACCAAATGTTCCTGTTAAAATCGTTTACGTTCCGTCTCACTTGTATCATATGATTTTCGAGTTGTTGAAAAATTCTATGAGAGCTATAGTTGAGCATCACGAAGAAGCCGACGATCTTCCAGAGATCAACGTATACGTTGTATGCGGTAAAGAAGACATTTGCATCAAGGTGAGTACTCGACTCGATGAAAAATACCATATCGGGTAATTGTAGGCTAAGTAAATACGTTTATGTTCTGGTTCTGACGAAATGAAACTAGTACCGGTATGAAAATCGTTCGATTTGATGGATTGTTTTGTACAAAAGAAATACTTACTTCGCGAACCTGTTTCTTCGATGTTATTGTTTTTATGTCATTCACGTTAGAATGTTTGCAGATCTCAGATCGTGGCGGAGGTATTCCGAGAAGTCTTACCGATCGTTTGTTCACGTATATGTACTCAACGGCACCGAAACCGGCTGCTTCCGACGTAAACACCGTACCACTGGCAGGTACGGTGATGAACAGTATAATTTTGTTCCAACTTTTAACTGCTTGAGGTTGAGGCTGCTGGTTATTGCGCTATTCATTCGAGCGTTAAAAGTTTCACATTGTAAAATAAATAATGAATCGAAAGTTCTTTCGATAACGACATGAGTCACCTTATCAATTTGCAAACAAAACAAAACCGATTCGCGAATCAAAATATGAAGAAGAAATATTCAATATTCGATTGTGTTGTGTTTGGTTCATTATTGAAAACTATAGACACTCGAAGTGTTTCTTCAGGGGTCTTACTTTTTTCGCGATTATCTCATCCAACCAAACCAATCAATGAAAATATATGAATAGAATACGAATAATAACTTGATGAGCTATAAGCTATAATTGAACGGAAATCCGAAATTTTGAACACAAAACACCTTTTTCATTTTCACTTGTTTTGGTTTTTACCTTTGAGTATTAATATAATATATGGAGGGATAAAAATCATACGTTTACCATTATGAGTATGGGGCCATGATAGAGTGCGCTATTCAGATGCGAGGAGTACACTTGATGCGCACTTGACGTACAGTGTATAAGTTGAAAAAGTGATAACAGTAAGAAAATATTTAAGTGAGAATTTTTTAAGCAATTTATCATTTATTTAAATGAATAAATGAACAGAAACTCATTCAAAATTGAAAATTAAACGTATTTGAAATCACCCACTGTCAGGGATGGAAGAACTGGAACTGGAACTAGAACTGGAACTGAAAAAAACTGGAACTGAAATGGAAAAACTGGAACTAGAACTGGAACTGGAACTAAAATTGTGAGAACTGAAAACTGAAAACTGGAACTGGA